>BQNB010033592.1:0-47449 GCA_026074375.1 Tanacetum coccineum
CCTCTCATATCAAATGAATTTAATCAACCCTTACTAAACACAATGGCAAACCTTGAAAAACGATACTTTCATGAGGGAAAGGCTGTGAGTCAAAATTTCAAAAATATGAGTCATATTCGTACCAAGTTTGAGTCAATCGGTGTTGATTGTTTGTTAAACATTAACGAACAAATTGTACCTCGTTTTGTTCTCGAGTTCTATAGTCAACTCACTTTTACCTTTAATTCTGAGGGTCAGTTTGTCGTCAACTTTGTCATTCAAAACAAGTCATTCTCTCTCACTCTTGAGAATTTCGGTCAAATTCTAAAAATCTCCTTCAAAGGTCAAGCCTCTCACACCGACATGTGGTCACTCGACCACTTGTCAATAAGTGTCCCGAGTAAAGGTCGTTATAAGACCACTTCTCCCTCTCCAAGTGTCATCAAGTCTTTTATTCAAATTCCTCGACAAGGTCAAGAAACTCGTACCAAAAATAAGAAAACCATTGTCGTAGGTGATAACGAAATCTTAACCCGAGAGATTCATACTCATATGAAACCTTGGGTTGACATTATTCGTGAAAACGCCATTTGTATAGGAGGACATAGGGATCGTGTCTCCGATTGTCTTTGTCACATGCTTTATTGCATTGAGACCTCCACTCCTTACAATCTAGCATTTTTCATTCTCAAAAAAATGGAAAAGACTCGACACAAACCAAAGGAACTTTTACCTTATGGAATGCTTTTGACTATATTGTTCAAGCATATTGTGTCCATCTCTCCTGAGCTAGCATTCGATCATTACCTTTCACATAATCGAGCCATGCATCCGCTCGCTCCTCATTATGAGCGAAAGACGCAAGCGGATCAAGGTAAGAAAAGGCCTCGTGAGTCAAATGCTAGTTCCTCCTCCACCACTCAAAATCATCCTTCTTCATCTCTTCCACTAGAAGCCATAGTTGATGAAAATGATGACGAATCATTTCATTCCAACTCGTCCTCTTCACCTTCCCAAAATGTCTCTTCCTTATACATGTAAAATACATTGTATATGTGTGTTTTGTCAAATGCATTGTGCAGGTACCAGATATGCCAAAAATGGACGAAAAACAAAGCAAAACGGGCAAAACCGAGCACGGGAATGGAAAGAGCATGAGAAAGCGAAGCCGAAGGCATATACATCCTTAATGGGCCAACCCATACCCATTTTAATGGGTCGGGTCAGCCCATTAACATTGTATTTCTATTAACCTTAGACTTTTTAAATACAAGTCCAGGCATCTAGGTTTTTAGTAGTTAATAGCTTATTGTAGTTTTTAGCTTATTTTCATTTCATTAATGTAATTTCTGTCTCAAAAAGTTATAATCACTTTGAAGTATTAATAAAATTCAGTTTTAGTTAAATCTTGTTTTTAAATTCTGTTTTTACTATTATAATGATTTAATAATGGTTAGAATTAAGTTAATACGCTCAAAATAAGCTCTTTACCTTATAAGCTATTGATCATTCAGCTAAGCTTCCCAAAAGCTTAGCTGAATTAGCCACTTTACTCAAATAATCTAAAAAAGTCATAATAAGCTATAAGGATGATAAGCCAGATTTGGAAGGGCTTATGGGTTATTTCCAGCTTATCTCTTATAAGCTGGAGCTTGTAATAAGCTCTAAAAGCACTTGAGTCCTTGTTTGAGCAAAGGACAAAGGTACTCTCTTATTTTCTCTATTTAGCTTAATTTCTATTTCAGTTGCTTATGTGTGCTTATTCCCTGCTTATTGTTGCTTATTCAGTTTTATTGTAGCTTAATATATCTAGTTCTTGGTTTAGATTAGCTTAATTTAGGTTTTAATAAAATCTGCTTAGTCATAGGTCTAAAACAACTTATTAATGTAAGCTTATTGCTGAGTGCTTAATTTTCCTTAGAGTCTGTTTATCTGTCCTTAATTATCTTAGTGCTAAATCTGTTTTTACTTATTTAAGTTTATCTAGGTCTGTTTAAGCTTTTAAAATGGTTTTCAAAAATCTAAAGGGGTGTTTGGCATAAGCAGTCTTAACATAAGTTAAGACTGCTAAGGTTAATTTAGGGATTAAGTTAGTTTTAATTAGCTTTAATTGAGTCTTAGCATTAGATTTCTCAAGCTAGAATAAGTTTGATTAAGATTTAGGAGTTTGTGCTAGCATATGTTCATATATGTTGGTTCAATGTGATACCAAACTGTTTATTTGTGAATTTATTCTTGAGGTATGGTTTTTGTGATAAATGTGAGGTTTATAAGCATCTTTGTCATCTGTCTTTAAAAGGAATTTTGCTTGGAAAATCCCTTTGAGTACTTTTGATCAAAAAAACAGTTGAGCATTTTGAAGTTTTTAAGCTTGTTCTTAGAGTTTTATAGTGTAGATCATTTATGACCATGTCTTAGCTTATTGAAGTATTAGGATAATCTATTTCAAGGTTTTAAGATTGGTAAAATAAGTTTGAGTATTAAAATTGAGTTGCAAAAAGCCATTAAGTCAAATTCAAAAAGTCAAGTATGCAATCTGTTTAACCTAGGATTTCAGCTTATTTAGTTGCTTATTTTAGCTAAAATCTAGTTTATATTAGCTTATTGAGTTAAGTTCCTTATCTGTTTTAAGTTTTTGATCTTAAATTTTGTTTATTGAGTCTTATTTTTAAGTTTAAAATATGTCTTAAACCTTCAAAAAGCCAAAAATAATAGGGTAGTCTGCCACTTTCATCTTGCTTTTTCTAGCTTAATCCTTAATTTAGTTTGCTTTAATTTAGCTTATTTGAGTTATTTGAGTTTAAGTCTTAATTTGTTTTTAGTTTCTAGCTTATTTTAAGTGCTTATTTGTCCTCTAGTTTAGCTTAAAGTCTGTCAAAAATGTTTTTTTTAAATTGTCTTTTAGAGTCTGATGTCTTATTAGATTTAGCTGTTTTCAACTTATCTTGTCTGCTTATTTTTTAAGTCCTAAGTGCTTATTGAGTCTAGTTTAGGGTTTGCTTTAGCTTTTTAGTTTTCTTGATTAGCTTATTGAGTCCTAAAGTTCAAAAAAAAAAGTTTAGCCTAAATGTCATTTAGCCTTAAAAAGCCATAACTATCATTTTCAAGTAGCCTTTTCTAGCTTTTTAATAAGTTTTATCAAAAAGTCCATTTGTTAAAGTTGCTTATTTTTACTTATTTTATAACTTTTTCAACACCCTTACCAGCGCGCCCTTGGGACTTTTTCATAAGTCTTTTTAACAATTTAATTCATATATGCTCTTTCAGTTTTAGCTTATCTAGCTTATTCAATTTTTAACAGCTTATAGGATTTAGCTTTTTGAGCAATTTTACTTTAAAAACCTTAGGAATAGTGTTAAGCATTTTTAGTAATTTTCTCAAATTTTTATAATTTAGTTTAGTATTTTTAATTTTATTTTTAGTATAATTTAGTTGAAAAAATAGTTTTAATTAGTTTAAAAATCCAAAAAAATATTTTTCTAATTTTAAAAATTAGTTTAAGTCATTTTAGCTAAGAAATTTGCATTTTGAATTTTTAGAATTTTAATTTGTCATTTTAGTTAATTATTTGATTTAATTTAGGTATTAATTAGTTTTCAATTACTTTAAAATGTCATTGGGTTTTTAAATTGTTTTAATTTCTAGTTTAGCGTGCCTTTATATGCTATCCCTTTGCGTTATTAGGTTTAGAATCCATAATCTAAAATATTGATTATTCAAGCACGTGATCACGAACCAAAACGAGATTTTCAATATTCACACTTCGTCGGGATACGACATCCAGGAGATAAAAATATTGTTTGTCCTCAAGCAATTTTTATATCAAACGGGATACTCTCTATACTATAATTAATTTGAGATATTTAGTTATATATTTTATTATATATATACTATTTGTATCAAATCATCTACTCATGTAGAAGATAAACCATTTGAGTTAGAATTCACATCTTTCTTAGTGTTGACATGAGGTTGTGAAACAATGATCGGTTTTGTCCTAATGCTTGCTTTAAATTGTTTGTTAGGCACATAGTTGTCTTCCTTAGAATTCATAAGAGGGTTAATCCTAAACATTCCAGGGGCATTTACATTAGCGTTTGTCACACCTATTGACTCTTGTGTTTTGGGTACAGAGTGTGAAGTGACTGATTTTGTTAAATCATTGTTCACATCAACCTTGGGAATAAACCGAGTTTTTGAAGATTTTGTTCGTTCAAATTGAAACGCGGTCGGTTGTCGAACAACTGATTAGTTTCTGAAAGTTTGTGACGGTGGTTTCCCCAAGATGGATGGTTTTGCAAACTTTGTATTCGCACTCGTACCTTTGACAGTGTCCTTTTGTTCATAAAATTTGCAAATAACTTGGCTCTTAACTTAGCATTTTCATAAATCGTATCGTCAAGTTTTTCTTTCAAAGAGTCAGTTTTGATTTTTGTTTGAGCCCGTGTTTGTTTGATAGAATCAAATAGGTTCTGGTAAATAGCCTTAAGATGTTCATTTTCTTTTTCTAAGGACATAACCTGAAACTCTAAGGACACGTTCTCATCATCAAGTTTCTGAGACCAAGGATCAAGGGTATCTGATTCACATTGAGTATTCATACTTTGACCCTTAAGATCTCCCAACTGAGCTTGAAACCGTTCGGTGGGAAATATGTTGTAAATTTCCCAGGAAGTTTGAATTTCCACTATTTACACATTAAATTGTTGACCAAGTTTTAGTGTGAAATTTGTCGCAAATTTCTAACAGATTTGCGACAAGATTCACACTATTCTTGTTGATTAGAAGTCTGTGGAAAAATTGTGGCACATTTCACACATATTAGCCACGACGAAAATTATGTGGCAAATTTTATCTACGTTACTTACGGATTACACACACAGTTATTGAATAAAATAACTATTTAACTCGTCCGTGAGAAATCTGTGGGTCACTAGCCGCGTATTACCCACAAATTTCCCACAAATGTTGTTTGTGTGTTAACCGTGGGAAATATGTATGTAAATACCCACGGATTTCTCATAAAAATATCGTCTTTATGTTTTTTGTCTACTTACACATTCTTATGTTACTTAGTATGTTTTCATATGTGTTTTTAGTTTCATATTATATGTGTTTGTTTATTAAGGTAACTATTATGTGACTTTCACAAGTGTATCTGTAAGTTTATATATAACTTTTTGGTAGAATAAGATTGTATATGTGTGGATATCTACACGTGTATATTTCGCATATCCGTCTATGACATTCATTGTATCGATTTATGTTTTGTATGCACATATATGGACATGTATATGCGTTAACATGTAACTATATAAAAAAGTAAAAGAAAATGATTATGTATGTGGGAAAGTCGTGGATAATTTCTTACATATTACCTACCAATTTGATAAATCTGTGAGAAATATGTATGTAAATACCCACTGATTTCCCATAAAAAATATCGTCTTTATGTTTCTGCCTACTTACACATTCTCACATTACTTAGTATGTCTTTATTACATTTGTATTTTCATATTATATGTGTTTCTTTATTAACGTAACTGTTTATGTGAGTATCACAAATGTATGTGTAGGTTTAGGTATAAATTTTTTGTGTAACAAATGATTGTATATGTGTAGATATCTACACGTGTATGTTCCGCATGTCCATTTATGACATTCATCTTATCGACATATCTTTTGTATGTAGGCATACGGACGTGTATATGCGTGAACGTGTAACTAGATCAAAAAAGTAAAAGAAAACGATTATGTCTATGGGAAAGTCGTGAGTAATTTCCCACATATTACCTACCAATTTGATAAATCGGTGGGAAACATGTGTGTAAATACCCACGGATTTCCAACAAAAAAAATCGTCTTTATGTTTCTGCCTACTTACACATACCCCCATTAATTAGTAGGTCTTCATATGTGTTTGTAGTTTCATATTATATGTATATGTTTAAACGTAACTTTTTATGTGAGTATCACAAGTGTATGTGTAGGTTTAAGCATAACCTAAATCTAAACACGTATAAAGGGTGTTTATAGAAGACTTGCTAGTTATCTACACGTGTATGTTCCACATGTGCGTTTATGACATTCATTATTGTATCGTTAGATGTTTTGTATGTAAGTATACAGACGTGTATACGCGTGAACGTGTAACTATATTTAAAAAGTAAAAGAAAACGATTATGTACGTGAAAAAGTCGTAGGTAATTTCCTATAGATTACCTACCAATTTGATAAATCCGTGGGAAATATGTGTGTAAATACCCACGGATTTCCCCTAAAAATATATCCCACATTACTTAGTATGTCTTCATATGTATTTGTAGTTTCATATTATATGTTTTTGTTTATTAACGTAACTATATATGTGAGTATGGCTAGTGTATGTGTAGATTTAGGTATAACTTATTTGTGTAACAAAATCATTAGATATGTATGAATATCTACACAAACATGTTTTGTATGTGTGTCGTGACCTTCATTGTATCATTATATGTTTTGTGTGTAGATATACAAGGATGGGTTTGTGTATGAACGTGTAATTATAAAAAAAGGTAAGAAATGGACTATCTATGCAGAAAATTGGTCGGTAATTTCTCACGAACTACCCACCAATATTAAAAGTATGTGGGAAAGTCATGAGTAATTACCCACTAGATATGAGTTATGTAATTGTTTGGGTTTATGTCCCATTTACTCACTAAGTCTCAATAATTTACCATTTATAGTTATGTTTGACTATGTTACACGGGTAGTCCTATATTTTGTTTAAAATACTCAAAGCGTTGTTTGAGTTTTTTATGATATTTAAAGTCTATGTTATTTAATTTTCACTAAATAATAAGCGATACTTAAAAGATAACACAATCTGTGGTTGACATGATGGTGGAGAAGGAAAAGATATGCTCTTTGGAAGATACTACTGTTCCAGAATCTTTTCCAACATTAACTACGCCAGTTACTACTACGGCTGGTAATTCCCTGGTGATGTGCTGTCGTTGTATGGTGATTGGTATGAAACTCAACCCTTTTTAAATATAAATATAAATATAAATATAAAATACTTATAAATATATAAATATAAGGATAAGAATCAAAAACCTCAATTATAGAAAACCGGGAGTATGATTCCCGGGTCGTTATCCCCAACGAGGAATGCAATTGAAAGTCGAGAGTCGTTTTGAGAATCGATGCTTGAATGGAACAAGATTTTGATTGGATTTCTAAAGCTACGGGAAAATTAAGGCAATTTAAACTAAGAACAAATAAGGCAAAACAAATATAAACTAAAAACGCAAACCGGGAATCCTAAACGGGACCTAAAAACTAGCTAAGGCAAATAATAACCCTAAAAATGCAAATTTGGTTTCTAAACCTCTAAAATGACAAAAGAAAATTTTCTAAAAAAAGATTTATATATATATATATTTTTTTGACTTTTTTATATTTTTTATGGAAAAAAAACTATTTAATCAATTAAAATTCTAGAAAATGACAAATTAATTCTTAAAAATTCCAAAAAATGATTTTCTACTTTAGAAAAGTCTAAAATATCATAAAAACTCAGAAAAATATTTTTCACTACTTTTTATAATTAAAAACTATTTCTTAAAATTAATTTAAAAAGCTAAAAATGAAATTTAAAATCTAAAAATGATGAAAAAGATTTTAAACTTTGTAAACCTAAAACTATTTATTCTAAATCTAAAAACTATTTTTTTGTAATTTTCTGAATTAATTTACTATTTTTAAATGATTTTCTAAAATTCTAAACTTCGAAAAATAAAGAAAAATAACAAATAAAGAAGGAAAAATCTAAAAAAATGCAGGAAAGTCCTAAATGTTGCAAGGGTCCTAGGAAAAATAAGCCGGTTAAGCCAGCTTATCAAATAAGCCCTAAAAAGCTACAAATAAGCTGCGAAGTGCTTATAACAAAAAGGAGTGAAATCGTGTATAAGTATTTGATTTTGCAAACATAAACCGAAAAAGACCCAAGGACGAGTTGGTAGTGCGTGTGTTGTGTAAAATGTTTGGTTGAATTGGGGTAGAGGTCTCGGGTTCGAGTCCTGCTCACCCAAGGTTTCCCCCAATTCCTAAATGTTTTTTACTTTCCATTTTTTTACAACTTTTTAGAATATAACTAAATAAGCAATTTTTACAAAATAAAGTCACAAGACTTGGCTAAATAGAAAAAGTCTAAAAGTCAAAGGGGCTAAATAGTAAAAGTCTAAAAGTCAAGGGTTTTATGCTTATTATTGTAAATGGGTATAAATACCCCTCCACCACCTCATTTGTGATGTGCGTCTTGTATGTGTATTCAAGTTTCTCTAATCCTCATCCTCCCTCTTTCTCTCTCTACTTTCTCTCTCTAAACTTATCACTATATTGCTTATTGATCCTGAAATTCAGACCTAACAAGTGGTATCAGAGCTGCACAGGCGATTTAGTGGTGTTTTGGAGAGCTTATTCAGATTGCTTATTTCGACAGCTTATTTCAGCAGCTTATTTTAAGCTTATTTTGGTCTTATTTTCGGTCCAGATTTCTGTTGTGTTATTCTGTCTATTTTCGTGTGCTTTTAATGATTTTCTGCTTATTTTCGTGAGCTTATTTGAGTCAAAACTGCTTATTTTTAGTCAAACAGCTTATTTTTACTTATTCTGCTAATCTCGGTTCTATCGAGATTGAATGCTTACGGTTTTATCGTAAGTATCGTGGCAAAATTAGTATAAATTTTGCTTATTTTGATTTTCAGCAGTGTGCAAGTCAAATTCAGTAAAAGTTGTTATAAATTTTCAAATTCAGTTAGTCAAAGTTTGTTACAACTGGTCAAACTCAGTAAAATCTGTTGCAAAAGTCAAACTCGGTTTATCGAGTTTGGAATCGTAAAAGATTGATAGATCTCAGATTTGTGTTTAGTTGAGCTTATCTCAAAATCTTTAAAACATTTTTAACACATATCATCACAGATCCAGAATCAAACTCGGTAACAAAGATTCAAGCTCTAACAGATTTAAACTCGAAAGTCAAACTCGAAACAGAATCAAAACATACATCAAACTCAGTAGCAAGAAAATCAAACTCGGACAACAAATTCGACAACTCATTTTCAACAATACTGATTTTCGACAAGATCTTAGATTTTTGTGTTTATCAATGATTTTCAAGATCTTAAAAGATCTTTAACTCAAAAGAATCATCACTGATCTTTAACCAATCTCAAAACCAAACTCGGACTTAAACTCGGAATCAAGAATCAAGAAACACAAATCTCGGAAACAAACTCGGAACCATTTTCGACAAACAAAACTCATACCAACCTTATCAAAGATCTCAGATTTTCTTCGTGTTGTATCATTTTTCATTGAACTTTAAAGATCTATAACAAGTAAGAAATCATCCTCATTGATCTTGTACCAAACTCGGTATCACAAACTCAGTCGCATCATTTCTGAAAACCTCACAAAGTCAAGAACAAAACTTTTCTCGGAAATCTCAAACTCAGATTCAAAAACAAAATCTCAGCATTATCTTTGTGTGTATATCAAGATCCATAGACCTTTATCAGTTCGAACCACACAAAAGATATCATCATAGATCCATAACAGATTTCAAATCTAAACTCGGAAACAAATTCGTCAAGATCCATTTTTGTCAAAAAACAAAAGTAAAAGATCTCAGTTAGGTTTGATAGTGCATCTCTTATGAGATGTAAAAATCTTTTAAAGATTTTCTCAACACAAAAACCACTCTTCATAGATCATCTCATCACGAATCTGTCTTAATCTCGATCCAAGATCTCATAACTTTGTTGAATTTTCGAAGTAGAAAAAGAAATAACAAGATTTTTCTTTTTGTTTCAATTTAAGAAAATTTCAAAACAGAAAATAACAAAACGAATATATCATTGATCTCTCGAAACCATAAAAAGATAAAACAAGAACAAAAGTGCTCTCATTTTTTTTTTTTCGTTTTGCAAAAATATCACAAGAAAACACTTACCGAATAATCTTTAAATCATCTTGGTTACCGAATAATCATTTTTCTTTGTGTTTACGTTGTAAAAGAATCAAGAATCAAAGGAGTGTATATTTTTTAGTTAAGTGAGAGAGTGAATGGTGTATGTGTGTCTGAGTGAGATAAAAAGAGAATGAGGCGTGTGTTGTATATTTTAAGGTTGTAGTGAACGTGTTGTGTGTGTGAGAGTAAAATATAACAAAAGATGCGTGTATAAGAGATGCATTTAGGGTTAGGGTTGTGTTAAGTGGGCCAAGTCTTTGTGTTTACATCTTTGTTGGGCCTTCATTTGTATCTACCGAAAATAAGTAGGGTCAATTATATTCGTTTTTGAACTAGGTAAACGAGTGTAGCTGCGAAATATAAGGAGTATTTGGTCTAATATTAAGTGAACACGATTTTAATTGCGGGAAAGATTTTTCAAAAGTAATTAAAATTTTTGAGTTTACGATTGTTAGAATTCTGATTGATTGTGTGTAATTTGGTTTGTGGGATATTTTGGATCGAAAGTTTTGAAGTTTGTGTCGGAAATTTTTGGGTTCGTTGTGATTAAATTAGAGAAAATGGGATCTAACGAGGAAACAATACGCTTAGTTTAGGAGGCTGAAAAACAACGATTGCTTGCTCAAAAAGTCCAACAAGAAAACACGACTTTGTCCAGTCAGTTTGAGTTGCTTAAGGAAAGAAATCGGATTTTGGAAGGTATTAACAAGGATAATAATTACCTCAAAGAATTTCTTGAGGCTGATGAACGGGCAAAACGTTATTATAATCAAGCTCAGTCTCAATGGGTTCGTGATCGAGATATCATTCGAGATCTTGAAAAACAACGAGAAAAATTAGAGTTAGATGTAAAAGATCACAAAAGACAAAAAGAGGAATATCAAAAGACACAAACGATTTTCAAACAAACACAGCGTGACAAAGAGGAAAAATATCTTAATGATATTGTTCAGTTACAAGCTAAAATCAAAGATCTTGAAAACGTTGTTTGTAAAATGGGCAGATCAACTGACACACTTCGGTTGCTTACAAATGAACAAAAAGCTTTTCGGGATAACTTACATAAGTCGGGTGTGGGATATAACGGTTCTTGTGTTCTTTCACAAGCTTATGCTAAAATTCCTAAGTTGTATCGTGCTTCTGAGCTTTGTGATAAAAATGAACAACTGCATGTGTTTGATTCTGAGGAAACTCTTGAGGATGCTGAAAAGAGTCAATTAAAAATGAATGAGTTTCAAAAAGATGAAAAAATTCAAGAGCTAAAGATTCAACCAATCGATTACGAAAAGTTGAACAAACTTTATAAAGAGTTTGTTCCTCAAAAACAGCTTTCTGAGCCTTCTGTTAAGCAAACATGTTATTCACCTTATTATATTCCCTTTGTTAAGATTCTGGAAACAAAAACCATGCCGAGTGAGTTACCTTTGATCAACGAATTATTCAATATAAAAGTTGGATTTGAAAAGCTGTCTCTGTTAATACACCAGAACAGTAAAAGAGAAAGCATTTTTTACACATCAAAGGCAGAGATAGAACGTAATGATTTTTGTCGAGAAAAAGTCAAACCACTTCTTAATGAATTACAGGTTTACTTTGATGACTTTCAGAATCTATTTCAAAGGGATATAAAAGAAATGAAAGATGCGTTTGAGCAAAATGATGTCTATCTTGATGAAATTGAGAATCAAAATGATTTGTTGAAAGATCAACTTTTGGAAGCATCCTTAACTGAAGATATCAAGAATCTTGTCATAACTTCTTGTGACGCATCTTCGTCTACACGAGAGAGCGCAATTTCCAATTAAAATTCCAAAGATACTAGAGAAGGGTCGTCCATGAAGATTTCCATCATTTTTTCGATCATATCATGAAAGATAGCCATCATACACCTTTAGAACATGCCCGGTGCATTGCATAAGCCAAAAGGCATGCGACGGAAGGCGAACGTTCCGTAAGGACACGTGAATGTTCTCTTTTCTTGATCATGAGGGTCGATGGGAATTTGAAAGTAACCCGAAAAACCATCGAGAAAACAATAGTACTCGTTTCCCGCTAATCTCTCGAGCATTTGATCCATAAACGGTAGTCGAAAGTTGTAACATTTCCCAATTTCAGGTCATTTTACGACTCCTATTATTTGTCACTATTTATTTTGGTCCGATACGCGTTTACTTTTAAATTAACTTTTAAGATAAACCGCGTAGACTAGAAATAATCAGTTAATGTAAACGGTCATCAATTAATTAAGGCTTTACATACAATCAGTTATATATAATTATTAAGACGATAATTATTAATTTGCGTAAGTTTATTTTTATTGGTCCGTAAAAGGGGTTACGTTTAGCAATAAACTACATCGGCACACCCGGAAAACCTAGACTTATAGGACTCAAAACATACCCACTTATACACCTTAAAACAAAAATTAAATCAAAAACTTATGTTTAACTAAGCCACTATTGGGCCGGCGTGGGTATATAAAACCCATAATGCGATTTAACTCATGTGCTAAATTCATAGAAAAATATCCTAATACCGTCCTTAAGTACATGTGCAATCCATGGTCTAATTAAAGCTTAGTACTAAATGTCTCCACTTAGCCTAATACACAATGGTTAATAACCATTTGAGCCTTTTTCTTCTCTTGATGACCGCGGCAACCACAACAACATATACACATCTTGAGATCTTTAAAATCCTAGTAAATCTTGTACTTATATCATGTAACTAAGATGTGTACTTAGTAGATTAGCAAAACTATGTCCAAGGAACTAGAAAACACAAAACCACTAGGGCTTGGATCGTTTTGTTTGTTTTTTTTCGGTTTGTGTGACCAGAGAGTAACTTAGCTTTTGGCTATAAAATACTTGAGCACATACACCATTTTACACTCTTACAAAACTTAAACACTTAAACTTTTCCTCTCTTCTTGCGTCGGACCTTAAACCGCAAACATACACACCCATTTGCCACGTTCGAACCCACAACACAAGCTAAGGGTTTATACAAGGAGTGTACAAGGGAGTTACGAGCTAAGGGTTAGCTTACTACACGTCTATTTCTCAAACAAAGAGTTATAGGAACTTTGTAAGTCTCTCACGACACAATGTAATTCATAGTTTAGTTTTCTTTTAATTTCTAGACTTGTGCACGTTAAAATCCGTGACACAACGTACTCTATATACGTATGATATATTGTGCGGTGCAAGAACCATTTATAACGCATGTATAAAAGGGGGTTAATGTCAAAAAATAGGGGCTTAAAGGCGTTGCTTTCTTGAAAACTTGGACATGACGTATTCAATTAGACCTTATAACGGTCATTGTAAGAAAATACCGTGTACATTGATAAAAAACTCGATGGCTTGCTTAGGAACCGTATATACTAACTAAAATTAACGTGTGCAGGATAGTAAAAAAAATAAACATAAAAGGGTAATGACAAATCGTTTCGTTTTGCTAGGGGTTTATGTGTTGTAAGCAAAAACTAACAAATTTTATACGTATAGTATAAATCCATAAAATATCTTTCCAAATACTTTAATCAAGAGAAATATAAGGTTAAACTCTCACTAAAGAAAAAACACACTATGGATATTTTTATCCGGTGATGTTTGTACTACTCGGGTCGTGTCCCAACGAAATTGTAAATTGAGAATTTTGAATAATTCGGATTCGAGTTAAGATTGATAAAGGATTTTTGAATTATTGATCACACTACAAATGTAATAGCACGAATTAAAAACAATTAACTAGATCGAAAATTTAAATCGTGAAAAGTAAAAACGCGAGCTAAAACTGAAATTTAAAATCTAAGGCACGACTTTTAGCAAACTTTATACCTAAAAATCACAAATTTAAAAAGAAAATTTTAGGAAAAAGAATTGGAATTTTTTATCTATTTTTGAATTTTTTATGAATTTTTAAAGATTAATGAATTAATCAAAAATAAACTTTTTCTAAAAATTATCACTAAAATTTTGTTTTTATTTTTCAAAAATACTAGATTTAAAAAGAAAATTATTGCAAAAAGAATTTTAATTTTTCAACTATTTTTCTATTTTTTATGATTTTTCTAAGAAAAAGAAATTAACTAAAATCTATTTAAATTCCTAGAAATTACAATTTTAACTAGAAAAATATGGAAAAATGGTTTTAAAATACTAAACTAGTGCAGAAATCAATTGGAACAAAAAGCCCTAATTTTTATAAACCAATTGAACACTAATTTTGACAATTAAAACTAAACCCTAATTTTATAAAACTAAAATCAAAATTATTAAATCTATTTTATTAATTCCTAAAAAGACAAGGTAGGAATTGTAATAAAGGAAAGTAAAGGGTAGGCGGCCAAACTTTTGCAAATTTACACTACAGTATAAACGGGTAACCCTTAACTATGGGAAAAGTACCTAACAAACCCTACGCTATGGCTTAATTTTGGCTTATTAAAAAAATGATTTTCAGCAAAAACTCAAAACTACAAACTTATTAAGGAGCTTATTCTAAACAACTTTAACAAAGACACTTTTGACTTTTGTCCACAGAATAAGCTAAAAATCTAGCTTTTTGCTACTGTTCACAGAAACTAAGCTTTTCCCTAACTTTTTAGACTCTGGCTTATTCCTAGCTTATTTCTTGATGAAAATAAAAAACAAAAGAAGCTATTTGGAGATTAAGATGTGCACTAAAGGTATCTAAACAAAAATTAGCTAAGAATTAACAAATTTAGCAAGAAAATTTAACTGAAAAAGTGCAAGTTTTAGATTGAAACTGTTTTGAGCTTTTTCAAATAAGCTAAACTGCTTATTTCTAAACCTTAACAGCTGAAAATTTGGAAATAAGCTATACTAGGGATATTGAGCAAATCTAGATAAAAGGTTTCCAATATTTACAACAGAAATGAGCAATCATAGTGAAATAGACTATAAGTCTCAATTCTGCTGCTAGACTACTTTTATAAGGAAAATTAAGCTAGTTTAATATGCTGAAAATGAAAATCAAATGATGACTTTTATACACCTAATGGAATTCTAATAAAGTACAAAATTATACTCTCTTATTCCTAATTATAAAATCTAGAGATAAGCTAGAAATTGATGAACAAATAACAAATAATTCTGCTGATTTCTAACTCATTATGCTGATACATTTGGTGCTGATGCATTTGGTCAAATTCTAGGCTAAACTTAGTATTCACTCATAAACTCTCTCATTACATGCATGAAATTCTACATTAACCAAACTTTATTCTAAACTACTTTTGAAAATCTTAATACTAATAGTAATCTTAACCCTAAAACTGTCCTGGTGCAGGACTTAACTAATCAAAGCCTAAAGTATTGAAAATTGCAAACTAACTTCTAATTTTTCATCTAAACTTGATCTTCTATCTAATCACAACTAACTAATGAACTTTGCCTAATTTCTGTTGACTTTAAAGGTCACAAGTACTCTAATCCAAACACTCCCTAACCAATGCTGTCAAAACTAAGAATGACTTAAAATCTAATTAAACTCTAAAACTGACAAATCCTTATATCCACTCTACTTAATACTAACCTATTTAAGCTATTTGAGCTATTAAATCTATAGCTTATTAAGAAAAATAAGCTAGTTTCTCTACTAGCTTAAACTACCTTGACAGATTTTAAGGAATGTAAACTAAAATGATTATAACTAAAACATCTTAAAGCTAATACTTTATAAGCTAACACACTAAATGAACTGGATTGAAATGAGAAATTCATTAGAATAAGCTAATTTGAATTAGTATGAATTTGCTAAAATGAAATATAGAAAGTAAAACCTGAATTTGTAGCCTCAGCACTAAGCCACTTTTGGTAGACGTGAGTGGTGACTAAGTGCTTAATTACACTTATCTTTTACTCTAAAAAACGAGAGTAAATGACCAAAAACAGACAATAAACTGCCCAAATATATGTTTGTTTTGCATATGTATTTGTGCAGGAAGTGGAATATCACAAAAAAGCAGAAAACCAAGCCAAAAATGACAAAACTGAGCAGGGAATGAAAAGACTGTGCAAAATCAAGGCCAAAAATTGTCAAAGTCAGAGTCACAGTACAGAAGAAGCAGCAGGCAAACGGAGCCTGAACTAAAGAATACTATTGGATGCATCTTAACCCATCAGATGGGCCCCGGGAAAGCCCTCAATAGTATAAGTATGAAGACTGTGAAAACAAATGGGCCCTCAATCATTTACAACAGCCAGTTTTGTTTGGTGCATGTGACAAAAGATGTGATGACTTTTGAAGCCTAATCTTGCCCGTTACGCAAATCTCGCCATTGTACACACAAACCGCTTCATAACTTATTGGGCTTGAAAAAGCCCAATAAATCCAAACCTAAACCTTATTGGCCCAAACCCACACCCGTGGGCCAATACAAGCCCAAACACAAAACCCAAGCCCCAATTACCTTGTTCTAACACATAAGGACCAAAAATGTAAATTTTAAAAACTTGTTTTCTAATTAAAAATGAAAAAAATAAAGAGAAAAGGGCCAAAAATTGCCAAGTTTGAAAGTTGTGTTTAAATAGAAAAATAAAAAAATAAACACAAGGCTGTTTTGCACTTGTCCAAATACTTCCCTTTATTCTTTAGTTATAATAAGCGCAGGGACCCATTTTTGCCATTGTCCCAAAACCCTCTTTATTCTTTTGTTATAAAACGAAAAGGACCATATTTGCACTTTCTAAACCTATTTATAACTGAAAAAGGGGCCAAGAATGAAATGAAAATAGAAAGAAAGTATGAGGGTTGTTTTTGCCTCTTCCCCATTCTTTCCTTTTAAAACCTGCAACCACTTAAGTACTCAACCCGTTTACCGCCAAAACCCAAACCCCCTCTCCCACGGTTTTAGCCATCACCACCCTAGTACATCTCCCAGTCATTTCCACCTCCCATTACCCCTATAACCTTCCTGTTGACCAATACACAAAATAAACCCGCACCCCTTTAATGGTGAGATGGTGTACAAAAGGAATGGAGGGCTAGGATTGCTTGGGAAGTATTGTACTCTCACAACAAGCTCATCCCAAGACCAAGAGAAGGCTTAGAGCTGCTATAAAAGAAAAAAGAGCAAGCCGAAGAGCCACACACCAATTTTTACTATGTTTTTTCTAGTATAATTTAAATTCAGTCTTTCTTTCAAGCATTTTAATGTAATTCAGCTTGTCCTTTTGAATTTGGAGCAATAATTTCAGTTTTAAGTTCCTTGCTCTTTGGTTTTCAATTTTAAGAAAATTTTCTCAAAAATAAGCTTATAATAAGCTCATTTTTGCTTTATATCCTGTTTTAGTCACATCAAATTGTTTATCCTTAACATTTTGGCATCATGGATGATGATTACTTGAGTGATTTTAATTTCACTTTGAAGATATAAGGAAGAATAAGCTCAATATAGCTTATTGAGGTTTAGAGGCTTGGGAGCCACTTAGGTTCAAGTTTTCTTTTAAAGCCATCAATCAACTGGAGTGGCTTAAGGGCTGAAGACAACACCCACTATTTTCAGGTTTTATCCTTTACTACATTTTCATTTAAAGTCAAGTCATAGCTTATTTCAACTTGCTTATTTCTTTTAAATTCTCATTTAAATCCTGTTCATATTAGTTTACTTTACTTAAAGAAGTATTAGTTTTAGTCTATTTTGGTTTCAAATCAAGTTAGGTTGAACTTTTCATTTCTGTCATTAGTGTGATAAGCCTAAGAGAGTAAGTGCTTATTTCTTATTAATAAGCTAGGTCTTTTAGAGCTCACTTAGCTTAAGTAGGTTTATTATAGTAAGTGTAGATAAAAGGTTTATAGTTTGAGCTTTTGAAATAGTTTTTAGTTTGCTTAAAAGATTGCTGTGTCATAGAGGAGTGTTTGGATTAGGTTAATTGACTCTAAAGTCTCAAACTCTCGCTGTCAAACTTTTCCTATAGTTGTGTTTGTACTTCATTAAGGTTTAGAGTAGTTTCTAAAAGTTAGTTAGACAAATTTGAAAGATTAAAGATCAAAAATTCTTATGCCAGACTAGGGCAAATTTCAGCTGTAAGTGGTTTAAAGTATTTTAGGATTTCAAAAGCATCTTTGCGAGTGTCCAAGGTTGTTCTGTGGCTCATTACGGACCATTTTAGTGAAATGTTAGCTTCAAATTTAGCTTGACTTTGAGTGACTTGCCAAATGAATCAGCAAATAATACATACGCAACATAGTCTAGCAAGCACTTTTGCATTTCTAGTTTAATTTTCTTTTTGATTTTTCACTTATTAGTTTTGAATTTAGCAAATGCTTCTTATCTAGGTTAAGTCAAAGTCTAATTGTTCAGCTTATTATTCAAAAAATTCAGTCTTAAAGGTTTAGTAAATTAGCTTTTAGCTAATTAGATATAAGCTCAAAATAGTAAGCTCCTAAAACTTGCATTATTCATAATTCATAGTTCTTGTAATTGTGTTAACAAGTGGTGATTTTCCTTTTAGATATATCTAGTACACTTCTTAAGCCACAATGAGTTCTTCTGTTTTAAGTTTTCACCTAGAAATAAGCACAATATAGCTTGATCTAAAAAGCGCTCTAAGCGCCTTACTTTCTGTGACAAGAACATTTTGCTTATTCTTGTAGTTATTGTATGTTGTTAAAAAGTCCAAAGTGTTTTGTTTTATAGTTGTTAGAAATAAGCTGTTCTATAACTTTGTAGTTTTGAGTTTTGTCTGAAAAGCACTTTTTAATAAGCAAAATAAGCCAAATTCGTAGGGTCTGTTTGGTAGTTTTCTCATAGTTAAGGGGCACCCGTTTCTATTGTAGTGTAAAATTCAAATATTAGCCCGCCTACCTGTAGTTTACTTCTCTTTCACTTTTTAACCCCTGTCTTTCTTAGTAATTAACAAAGGTTATATTTTTGTTTTTAGTTTTTATTATCAAATTAGGTCTTTTAAAATTTTAATATGAAATAAATCGGGGTTCAATTGAGTTTGTAAAAAGTAGGGCTATTGTTTCTATTAACTTTTCTGCACCATTTTAGTATTAAAAACCATTTTTTCTATATTTTTACAGTTAAATTTGTATTTCTTAGCAATTAAATTAGATTTTTAGTTATTACTTTTTCTTATAAAATCATTTAAAAAATAGAAAAAATAGTTGAAAAATTAAAATTCTGTTTTGCCCTTAATTTTCATTTTAAATCTAGTATTTTTTGAAAAATTAAAAAAAAATTTTAGGGGCTAGTTGGTAATTTTTGAAAAGGTTATTTTTGTTAATTCAGTTAAATCTTAGAAAAACTCATAAAAAATTCAAAAATTAATAAAAAAATTTTTTTCTTTTTTATAAATGTTCTTTTGTCATTTAGTGTCTAGGAAAAATATAAAATATAGTGTAGGCTTAATTTTTCTTAATTTCAGTCTTAGACCGTTTTACCCGGTGGTTTTACTGTTTCTTTTCGTTAGCATTCAAACGACCTGTTTTTATTCTAGTTTTCTTTATTTTTCAAATTAAGTTAATTAGAATTTATTTTCATTTTTTTAATTTATTTTAGCATGTATTTTCTTATTATTAGTATTTAGGTTTCCCGTTACTGATTCTGTTCCCCGTATTATTAGTATAAGATTTATTTTAGGATATCCCTATACTAATTTTGTTTCCCGTAGTTTTAAGATCCCCATTTCCTATATCTGTTTTCCGTAGATTAAATTAGGTTTTATTTAATTAATTTTAGTTGTAATTATATCAGTGTTTCCATCATATCCAAATATTCTCCATCATTCAATTTCTCATCAAACCAGGATTACCTTCAATTGAGCCTCGTTGGGACATAACGACCCGGGTAATATTCTCTCCGGAACTTTTTATATTGATTTTATATATTTAATCTCTTTGTGTAGCTTTTGACCTTTTGCCTTGGTTAAGGGCATTTGGTTGAGATTTGCTTCTGAGTGAGTGACCTTAAATCATAAACCTATATGGCTCCCTTAGCCTCTAAACCAACAGCTTTAAGCTTAATAAGCTTTTGAGAGCTTATTACTCCTTGATGCTTCTAAACTTGATTAATATGAATCCAAATGAACATTTTTGAATTAAGATAAACAAAAACAGTATTCAAAAGTCTTTCTAGAACATTTGGACAACTTGAGAATAAGAGAAAAAAGAATAAGCTAATTTTAGCTTATTACAAGCTTATTGCTCAAAAACGGCTTATTACATGAGAATTTAAACACAATCACAATTAAACTTGCTTTATTGATTAAGAAAGGAGAGTACAATAGAAGTAACAAGTAGTAAAACTGAAATTGAAAAGATTTAAGAAGAACTTAATTCGGCTAAATGAACAGTAACTAAAAGAGAAAATTACAAAAGTAAAACTGAACTCTAAAAACTACTAACTAACTACTTTAAACTGAACGTTTTTGCTTCTATTTATAGAGGGATTTGATGAGAGGATGAGAGCTTGACTCATTGACAGCCCTTGGATCTTAAACGTTTGAATGTAAGCCGTTGATTGTCTTCGATGAGGTGTTAGGACCAATTAGGGATTGCCACGTGTGAAAAGTGACCTGGAGGTGGATTAATACGAGGTTGAGAAGAGAAAGGGAGCGGGGAAGATGATTTAGACAGGCTTGGGTTTGTGTTGAAATTTGGCGGGAAATACAGTTGGGAAACGGTTAGAGAGATTTAAACCCGCGCTTTATGTTTAAACTTTGAAGTAATGACATAAATGGTCCCTGCGTTTGATCTCCTCTATTGTAGTGTAAAAGAAGTTTCAAAGTTTGCATTTCCAGTCCTTGTAGTTGATAACTTCTATTTTCCCTTTTAAAAACAACTTTCTCACTTTAGCAACTTTGGTCCTTTGTCTTTATTTCTTCCAAAAGAGCCCTTAAGCTTTGCAAACTTGTCACTTTTGGACCTTTGACTTTTATTTGAGTCTTCATTGACTATCCTTTCTTGTATCGGGCTGATCCGGCTTTGATTGATTTGGCTTCCCGTCTTCACTCTTGTCTTGCCTTTTCCGTTTCTTGTCGGTTTTTGATCGTTTTTGCTCACTTTTGTCTTTATTATCCTTTCCTGCACAATAGACACAAAAGCACACATTTTTCTATCCTTTTGGCATTTTCTTGGCTTTTATTTGGCAAAATCCCGGGTAATTTATATATACAATTAAGCATTTATCAAAATTCCCCAAACTAAAGGATTGCCGTGTCCTCACGCAATGTTATCAAGTGTACACTTTGTAAACTAACAAGTTTCCAAAATGCCCTTGTTTTCACCTTTTATGAATCACCTTTTTAAACAACTTAAGCTTTTTCTCAACATTTAATCTCATGGAAACACATTAATGGCAATCATTGCAATTTTGCAACTTTTAGGCTCATTGAAATAGGCTACTCCCGATTAATAGAGCACAAAAGAGGAAAATTCGTCTTCCCTGACTTTTCACTAGACTAAACAAAGCTATTAAACAAGATCATTGTCAATATAAGTCCAAATGATTAAGCTCTTATACTTACAACTTGTGAACTTTTCACTCCCAGGAATAAATTAATGATTAAGATGTGTGCACTCTTTTTAACTCAACCATAGATCAATTTATCTTCATAGTTAAAATTGAAATTCATCTAAGCTTTACAAATTATGCTTGTGAGCTCAAATGTTATTGACATAGTATAAACCTCGACTCTTATAGCTAATAAAGAGATTAGGAAACAAAACTTATAAATTGATTTAGAAAATGAAATTTTTAACCATTTCTTTTTTATTTTCCATATATATAATTATTTTTTTTGCAATAGGAATGTTGTTCTTAGTTCGAACCCCTACTTAGGCCTTTTCTACCAAATTGGATTATCGCAAAAAATCATACGGTGTTCTTAGTTCAAACCCCTCCACTCGCGGCTAACGTTTGTGGGTTTATTCCGCGCTATCAACCTTTTCTACAAAGCCTAGAATCATATGTCCCTTAGTTGCAATCTCACCTAGGCCCGCGCTCTCTAGTGATGAATGCCTACGATCCTTGATTCTTCGTTACATAGTTTTATCCTTAAGTTGCGACCCCATCCGATGTCTTTCTCTCAACATGGATTCGCCAACGATTAAAACTATATAAAGCTTTTATTAGTTCATATTGTTTTGCGAATAAGCTTATTGCACGAAAAATAATGCCTTTTTGCATTAGAAAATGCTTCTTTGCGCATTATTTTTATAATTATTTTTTGTTGAAATGGAAAATTTTCATTTTAGAAAAATACTACTTATAGATTTGAAAAATCCGAAAAATCCTTACTTCATATTAAATTGAATTCTTTTTCAAGATGTAAGAAGACTTTTATATAAAGAACATTGGTGACTTTGCTAAATTAAAAATAGTGATCTGTTTGATTAAGTGTGTTAAGAGACTTGTTGGGAGTAAAAGACATAAATTATTCTTATAAGCTTATAAGGTTTGCCAAAATTAACTTGCTTAAAACAAATACACTTATATTTAATACATCATCTCTGGTTCTTCACATTTTAAAATCCAAGCAATAGGATTTGTGAAAGACTTGGCCCCACCAAAGGTAGGTTAAAGAACTAGCTTAGGGCTTCTTTTCACCCGGGTTGGTCAAGTCAAAATAATCTCCTATTTTCACCAACGGATACCAAAAAGTTGGGGTTTTTCCAACACAAGCTTCTTTTGAGCTTTTCTTGTAAGCAAAAATTTAAAATTTTCCACTTTTTTCACAAAAAGGTAATTCAAAAAGGTTAAAACAAGGTTGCGTGAAATGCAAGTCCTATAATCCGAAGATATCCTTCCCCAAACTAAAATGAACTTTGTCCTCAAAGTTTAAAAAATATGGGTAAAAAGGATTCTTTAAACATAAAAATTACTTTAGGTATTTGCCAAAAGAATAGATGTTAGTTCGATAAAGACAAGGATAAGAGATTTCCACTTTATGAAGAGAAGATTGGAGACCATCGATGGTAGATTTTGGTATTGCTTTGTCCTTCCCAATATTGAACCCAATGAATCTTCCAAAATCCGGGAAAACTAGTACAAACATAAACACAAAACAAACAACAAGAGTCGAAAAAGAAACAAGCTTCCTCTTTTTTTTACATTGTTAGCTCAAAAATATCTCTAAAACGGCTTAGTTTTTGTTAACCGAGTACAAGCTATACTCGCCCCCGAATTGATTTGTCCTTGGGGAAACAAAGAGAAAATAAAAAGAAAATGAAAAAGAAAATAAAAGGATAAGCATGGGGTGCCTCCCACGAAGCGCTTGTTTATTATAGAGTCCCCTTCGCTTGACTCTTTCCCCAAACTAGGTTCTTATGGTGGATAATAAGAAGGATGAAGAAAATCTAAGAGGTGGAAACCTCCCCAAACTAGAGATGAAAGATATACCGTAGCATTTTTGATTCCGGGTTCAAAAAACTTTTTAGAAAAGATTTTCAAGAGAGAAAATGTGAACCCAGAAAATGCTTTGGTAACATTAAAGTCCATTAAGGGAAAAAGAAAAAGGTGGGTTGGAGTGGGTCAAAAAACTTTAAGAGTCAATAAAGTAGCTTTTTGATGCGAGCTTAACTCTTTTGAACTCTTACCTTAAAAAGATTCATTATCATAAAATACCTCCGGTTTAAAAACTGTATCTTACTCTCCGTGGAGTTAGAGTGGGTTTTTAAAACCTGGGATAGGTGTCAAATTGGTAAAAAGTTCGGGTAGTATATTGTGAAGGAATCTCCTCTTCATCATGAAAAACAACATTTTCCACCTTACTGGGTAAGAAAGTTCCATCGTGTAGTTAATTTCGTCAAAAGCATTATACCTTCAGCTTCACGGGCCTCATCTCTAAAAAAAGTAAATGACTCGTTACTCGGAGTAAAATCATCGAGTCATCCGAAAAAAACTTGGACTACATCCGCCTCCCTTAAAGGCAATATCAAGATCCACAACGGGGTTTAGTAGAGGAGAGGGCACAATATAGGAGAAATGCGGAATTGGAGAATGAGAGACTAAGAACGTTAATTCTTTTCAATTTAAAAGATAACTTTTGACTTATTTCTCCCGAAGAGAAATGTAACGATCTTAGAAATGTCGAGATCATATTCTCTCCGCCGTCCCTCCTCAATATCATCAAAATCTATATAATCGTCCATTCATAATCGTCTTCGTCGTCGGTCATCATCGTCATCGACACAAACTTTAACGATTTCCGGCTTGATGTGGGAGCAAGATGAGCAAGTCTACTCGTGGACTTCTCGTAATAGGAATCATCATTGTCTGAAATAATATTACACTCCCCCAAAAATATAAGTCATCGACTCACTTGGTCTGGGTTTGAAAACAAGGGTCTCAACACTATAATCGTTTCCGTTTCCGGAGTTGTGTTAATATGCCCGTCTCTCCATATGAGTGAATCATTAGGCCTCTACGTGTGCGAAACGGGAGTGTGCTATCGTTATTCGGATAACTAGCATAAAATCCCAAATTATCATCATCATTCGTCAATGATATTTCTGATCTTCGTGATCTTGCTTCAGACTCTCTAAGCTCTGATGCTTTTGTTTGGACTTTCCGAATTTCAATGCTTCTATAGTCCTTGATAATTTATCCTTAAGCTCATAAATCTTATCTTTCAAGTTCCTTCTATAATCAATAGTGATCTCCTCCTTTTGTATTCATCGTATTCCTAAATCATTCATCCATTCTTCCATTTCTTCGAAACATTTGCTGCTTTTGAATCTCCAAATCTTGGATTCTCCACCATTTCTCAGAGGATATTGACTTTCATTTAAGGCTTGATTAGCTTTTTTGAGAGTCCTCTTCCTCAGCAAGCAAGTTCCGCATTTCCTCTTCTTCTTCTTTTCTCTTTTGAAATTTGGTTAGAAATTCTGTGCTTTAGTGGTTGTATTTCATTTAGAATTTGTAAATCGTAAGAAGCTTTGCAAATATATAAAAATAATTCTTGCAAAATACTCAGGTTGAGTTTGCCTCTTTTCCCACAATTGCTTGATCTTCAAATATTTCTCCTCGAGCAAGCAATAACGTGAATGCTATTTTCATTATGAGGTATGTGTGATCATAACTCTTCAATGAAGTTTTGAATAGATTTTTAAGATTCCGTTTTGAGCATGTAGCATTTCCATACTTGCTACTGGAGGAGTCTGATAAACATCGGAAAACTGCGGGGATTGAAATTGGTCGAAACCGAAAGAATGAGAATTATAATACTCTTGGTTCATCGGCTGACATTGGTAAAGTTCTCATGGGACCCCCACAGTTGTTGTACACAACAAAAATATTGTTGTGGATGAGTATTGTGAATCATGATGAGAGAAAACAAATTCAAAATTTCGATTGTTGTGCACGGTTCCAGCTCAGAAAATGATCGGATCTTTTGGTGGACAATTGTAAACCGAAATGAGCACACTTTGTCCACATAAGATCCAGCAAATTGCAATTTGGTCAAAAGAAAATTCACATTATAATGATATCACCGACAGACTCATACACTAACACCAATTATGGATCGTTTTGTGGTGGATCTTGTCGAAATATTACACCGGGGGATCTGATCAAACAAGCTATGGCTCTACGAGGAGCTATTATAACGTTGGTCATTGTCATTGGATATGATCGGAAGTATCTTTGAAAGTTTTTGGAAAAGACTCCATTATTATACAACAATATGTAAACAAATCTCTTTTCGAAGTTCTTAGATAAGAGTACATTCCATGGGACAATACGGACCATCGACGAGTTCCACAATACCGCACAATGCCGAAGAGAAGAGTTCGGGGATTCGGGGAACTTATGATCTGATCATTAAGATTTCCTATTGAGCAACATTCTTTAGTGTACCAACTTCCACAAGTTGAACACTCTTTGATTGCATAACGGGATTTTGATCGATTAAGCGCCATAAGAATTAAACTTTATCGAGGATAAAGAAAATGAGAATTAAACGAATAAGAGGAATAATAAGAAGAATATTTTTTTGCTTTTCAGCCGAAATAATACAATAAGGATGAGTAAAGAATTTGAGATTGAGAAAGATTCTTTTTTTTTTGGGGAAATTAATTTTTATTTAGTTTTTTTTAGGAATGAAAACATTAAATATTTTTGGTAAACGTTTATTTCAGCTTAACGTAGTCCTAAGAATACGCACAAGTGTGCGGAAAAGCTTAGCGTGCCGCGAAGCAGCTTATGACTACATAGAGAGTAGGCTATCACTTTTCCTTAAACTTCTCACCTTATATGTTTGTAAAACTTAAAGGTCCGTTCGTACCTCGCAGTACTTCACGATTTTGTTTTGTTGTTAATTGGAATGGTTTATGATGGAAGCTAGTTATCCAATATGTTTATTTATATTTTTTTTTACTTATTCGATAGGAATCGAATTAATAACTTTTATATTTTATTACAAAATTAGCAAATTAACTCCAAAGGATTGGATCTTCAAAAACTTACTTCAACGAAATATTCTTCATACAATCGTTCACGACTTCCCCTGGGGCAGCGGCGCACAAAATTTGGTTGAGCAAATTTTTATACTTAATATAGTATCCGTAAGATTTCTTTCCAAAATACTTTCTCAAACAAGAGAAATTTATTAAGGTAAAAATCTCACTTAAAGAAACACAATTTTGTATATTTTTATCCGGGGAAGTACTATTCCTCGGTTGCGTGTCCCAACGAAGAATCGTGAATTGAGAATTTGGAATATTCGGATCGAGATTTAGAAGATAATAGGGAATTTTTGAACTTTTGATTACACTACAAAGATAATAGCACGAATTAAGAAAACAAATTAACTGTACAAAATTTAAATGCACGTTAAGTGAAAACGCAGAAGCTAAAAATGAATTATACTCTAAAGCAGAATTTTATAACAAATTTTATACCTAAAAAATCACTCACAATTTTTAAAGAAAATTTTAGAAAAAAGATTAGATTTATTATTATCTATTTTGACATTTTTTATGAATTTCTAAAGTTTAATGAATTAATCAAAAATAAACTTTTTCTAAAAATTATCACTAAAATTTTGATTTTATTTTTCAAAAATACTAGATTTAAAAATAAAATTATCTCAAAAAGAATCAAAAATTTTCAACTATTCTTCTATTTTTTATGATTTTTCTAAGAAAAAGTAATTCACTTAAATCTATTTTAATTCTAGAAAATAAATTCAAATGAGAAAAATAAAGAATAATGGTTTATAAAACTCTAAAAATGGTGCAGAAATATATGGCCATCAAAAAGCCCCAAATTTTAGCCTTAATTAAACCCTATTTTGTTCTCAATTAAAACAACAAACCCTAAATTTATTAAAATACTATTTTCTAAAATTTAAAAACTATTTTACTTAAACTAAAAAGTAGGGTAGGAAAGTAGGTTAAAGATAGAAAGAGAAGTAGGACAGGGCAAAATATGAGAAATTTACAGAACAGTGAAAACAGGTGCCCTTGAACTATTAAGAAATGACAGAATAAACCCTACGATTCCTGCTTATTATTGGTTATTATATTTAAAAGTGAGATTCAGAAAAAAACTTAAATCTAAAAACTTTATAGACTAGTTATTATCTACAACTTTAACAAAGGACATTTATACCTTTTAAACAACTATATAAGCTAAAAAACAAGCATCTTCAAACCTGTTACAGTAAGTAGGTGTTTAACAAGCCTTTTAGATTTTAGCTTATTTATGGCTTATTACTTGATGAAATTTGAAACTGAAAGATGTTACTAGTAGCTTAAGATGTACATAGTTAATATTCTAAATCAATCAGATTAGCTAGGTATAACAAGTTTAGAAGAAGAAAATCTCAAAATGGAAAAGAGCTAGTTTTTGCTGATGTTACTGCTGCTATCTATTGTGTTGCTGATGCAATTGGCAATGCACTTGGTATTAACTGAAATGCAGGCTAAATTTTTAGATCTAACATTTAACTAAATGATCCTAAGTAATCACTAAACAACCTTGAACTTTAAAATGCTTTTAAAGTCTTAAAATCTAAGACTTACTCAGCTTGAAAACTGTCCTGGTGCAGGACAAAGTTTATAAACTCTAAACTTTTGAATTCTACTTTCTAACTTCTAAATTCTCTTTAACTTTTGAATTTATGACTTAACTCAACTAGGTAGAAGGTTTTGACAAACTTTAGTTGACTTTAAATGTCAAATCTAGCTTTATCCAAACACTCCTTAAGAAAAGACTGTCAAAGTTAAAGAGAGCTTAAAACTGTTTAAAAATCTAACTCAGCTAAAAATTTTTAGCTACTCAACCTAGACTAAACCTAGTTAAGCTATTTGAACATTTTAACCTAGAGCTTATTAACCAAAATAAGCTAGTTACTCTTATAGCTTTTGATTAACACTTGTAACAAAACTTGAAAAGTAAAGTCTAAATGATTTAAAGCTAAAACAGATTAAAACACTTTTAACTATAAGCTATCTAAACACAATGAACCAGGAATAAGCAATAGCTTTCAAAAGATTAAGCTAAAATGAATTAAGCTTTTAATATTCAAAATTTGAAGTTTAGGAAAGTAAACCTGAGATTGTAGAATCTTCACATTCAAACTATCCAAAAGTAGAAGTTTAAATGTTCCTAAATGGCACCTTGCCTCTAAACCTCAATAAGCTAGCTTATCTAGCTTATTTTGAGCTTATTTCTTCTTGTTACTTCAAAATTGACACAAAAACCTTAAGTAATCATAACTTTTGATTTAAATGATGAAATTGAACTAATGATTGACTAAAAACAGAATGTAAGCTAAATTTGAGCTTATGAAAGCACTTTGGACTTTTAACAACACAATAAGCTACAAAATAAGCAAAATGTTGCCTGTCACAGAAAGTAAGGCTTAGAGAGCTTTTTAGATTCTAGCTTATATTGAGCTTATTTCTAGGTGAAACTTAAAAACAGAAGAAGCTAATTGTGGCTTAAGATGTGTACTAGATATATCTAAGAAGAAATTAACCACTTGTTAACAGCAATTACAAGAACTATGATTATGAATAATGCAAGTTTTAGGCTTAAGCTATTTTGAGCTTTTATCTAATAAGCTAAAGAGCTATTTACTAAACCTTTAAGACTGAATTTTTGAATATAAGCTGAACAATTGACTTTGAATTAACCTAGATAAAAGCTTTTGCTAAATTCTAACTAATAGTGAAAATTCAATAAGAAAATTAAACTAGAAATCAAAGTGCTGCTATACTATGTTGCTGTTATGTTTATTTGCTGATTCAATTGGCAAGTCACTCAAATTCAAGCTAAACTTTGAAGGCTAACATTTCACTAAATGGTCCTAAGTGAGCACAGAACAACCTTGGACTCTAAAATGCTTTTGAAATCCTAAAATCTTAACCTCTTACAGCTGAAATTTGCCCTGGTGCTGGCATAAGATTTTTGATCTTTAATCTTTCAAATTTGTCTAACTAACTTTTAGAAACTACTCTAAACTTAATGAATTTACTAAACACAACTAGAGGAAAGAGTTTGACAGGCTAAGTTTGACTTTAGGAGTCAAATTAAGCCTAATCCAAACACTCCTTTATGACACAGTCAATCTTTTAAGCAAACTAAAAACTATTTCAAAGCTCAAACTATTAAAACCTTTTATCTACACTTACTATAATAAACCTACTTAAGCTAAGTGAGCTCTAAAAGACCTAGCTTATTAATAAGAAATAAGCACTTACTCTCTTAGGCTTATCACACTAATGACAGAAATGAAAAGTACAACCTAACTTGATTTGAAACCAAAATAGACTAAAACTAATACTTCTTTAAGTAAAGTAAACTAATATGAACAGGATTTAAATGAGAATTTAAAAGAAATAAGCAAGTTGAAATAAGCTATGACTTGACTTAAATGAAATGTAGTAAGATAAAACCTGAAATAGTGTTGTCTCAGCCCTTAGCCACTCTAGTTGAATGAGTGGCTTTAAAAAAAACTTGAACCTAAGTGGCTCCCAAGCCTCTAAACCTCAATAAGCTAGTATTGAGCTTATTCTTCCTTATATCTTCAAAGTGAAATTAAAATCACTCAAGTAATCATAATCCTTGATGCAAATGATAAGGATAAACAAATGATTGACTAAAACAGGATATAAGCTAAAAATGAGCTTATTAAAAATAATAAGCTCAAAAGAGCTTATTTAGAGCTTATTTGAGAAAATTTGCTTAAAATTGAAAACAAAGAGCAAGGTAACTTGAAAACTGAAATATATTGCTCAAATTCGTAAGGTACAAGCTGAATTACATTAGAATGCTTAAAAGAAAGACTGAATTTAAATTACACTAAAAAAAACATAGTAAAAAAATGGTGTGTGGTCTTCGGCTTGCTCTCTTCTCTCTTATAGAGGTCCAAACTCTACTCTTGGCCTTGGGTTGTGTTTGCTGTGAAGAGAAGAAACTTTTCCAAGTAATCCTAGCCCTCCATTCACTTCTCTTCATCTCAGCCATTGATGGGGTCTTCGGGTTGTGTGATTGCCAAGTTGGCATGGTTATAGGGGTATTGGGTTGTGGGAAATGGTATGGGGAGAGCAGGGAAGTGTACTAGGGAGGTGGTTTGGCCTAGAAACCATGGGAGAGGGAGGGGTGGTTTTGGCGGTAAAGGGTACAGATATGGTTGCTGGTTTTAAAAGGAAGAAGTATGGAAGAGGCAAGAGTGCCCCCCCATCTTTGATGCTCTCTTTCTTCCATTCTTTCCCCTTTTTCAGTATAAATAGGATTTAGAAAGTGACAAATATGGTCCCTTGCTTTTATAATCAAAAAGTAGAAATAGGAAAGGTTTTGGTAAATTGCAAAACAGGCCCTTGTGTTAAAACATAATAAAAGAGTTGTCCATTGGGCAGTTTTAGTCCATCTCTTTTATTTCACCCCTTTTTCTTTTATAAAACACTTTAAAAAATGACAATTTCTAGTCCTAAGGTTTAAAAATGTTTCTGGGCCAGTAATAGGGCCTGGGTTTTGTGTATAGGCCCAATTGGGTTTGTGGCTTGTATTGGGGCCCAATTGGAGTGTGTCTGGGCCCGAATAATGTACAGTTTGGTTATGGGGACTTTTTCAAGCCCATAATATTATAAGTGGTTTTGTGTGTACAATGGCTGAGATAATTGGCTGTAACTGGGCTAGATTGGGCCTTACAAAGTCTCACATCTTTGACTGTTTTAAATTGATTGATTGCCCAATTTGGATCTTACACTAAGTCTCATAGTTATAGCTATTGGCTTTCCCGTCCATCAGATGGGGGTAGAGTATTGCAATCCAATAGATTCCTCATTTCCTCCTGCCGATTTGACTGCTGATTCATTAGGTATGACTCTGACTTTGGCATTTTTGGACTTTGGCGCTTGATTTTGCACAAGTCTTTCCATTCCATGCTCAGTTTTGTCATTTTGGCTTGGTTTTCTGTCTTTTTGTTGATATCCACTTCCTGCACAATACAAATGCAAAACAAACATATATTTGGCAGTTTTTGTCTGTTTTTGGTCATTTAAGCTCGTTTTTAGAGGTAAAAGATATGTGTAATTAAGCACTTATCACAATACAAGACTAATTATTACAAAGACGACCAGTGACATTCTTGTTCGACTTATATAAAAATAAGGGTAACAAAATGCGCCAGTAGAAATGCTGGGTGGCGTGGACAAGCAAATGAAGAAGAAGGAAGATGGTGGTTTATACTTTATGGATCGAATTTGGGTTCATTTGGTAGGAAGTGTAAGGACATTAATCATGGATGAGGCTCACACAATGAGGTACTCTGTTCATCCAGGAGTAGATAAGATGTACCATGACCATAGAAATATATATATTTGTGGCCTATGAAGAAGGACATAGCCACCTATGTTAGCAAGTGTTTGACTTGTTCAAAAGTGAAGGTTGAACATCAAAGACTTTCGGGTTTGTTACAACAACAAAAAATTCCCAAGTAGGAATGGGAAAAGATAACTATTGATTTTATTACGAAGTTTCCAAGATCTAGTAGTGGGTATGATACGATTTAGGTGATAGTCGATAGACTGACTAAGTCAGCCCATTTTTTGGTTATACGTGAGGACTATAAGATGGAGAAGTTAGCAAGACTATACATTGATGAGATAGTAGCAAGGCATGGAGTGTTTGTGTCAATCATCTGTGATCATGATGGACAATTTACTTCACAGTTTTGGTAAACATTGCAAAAAGCGTTGGGAACGCGATTAGATATGAGTACGACCTATCATCCTCAAAGCGATATGCAAAGTGAGCGTACTTGATTGGTGAGTCAATAATAATACGCGTAATAATATTCAAAGTATAGAATATTCCAAAACTACCCTTGAGGACAAAGGTAGTAGGAAAAATCTTACAAAAATACTACACGTTTTAACCGGTAAGTGATTACCGGGTCGTTTTCCCAAAGATTTATGAAATTGAGACCACGTTTGTTATTTGGACAATGATTTGAATTGGTTCGAAGATGATTTGTTTTCTAAAATCCTAATAGTGAGCAAATTATGAGACAATTAAACCTAACTACAAGAAATCAATACGGAAAAGTAAATTTTAACTAAAAACGCAAAACGGGAACCCTAAACAGGACCTAAAAACCATAAATTATTAAAAATAAGCCTAAAATGGTCTTTTTGGTTTTTATAAGACTTAATTGACTAAAAAGCTAAAAGAAAGAAAACTAGACTAAAAACGAAGGAGATTTGAGCTTGAAAATACTAAAAACGTAAACGGGAATGAATCCCGTTTTTTAAAAAATGAAATTTTGCAATTTAAACCCTACGGAAGCAAAACTAATTTTCCTAGGTACTATATGATAAAAGAAAATTTTGTAAAAAAGAATTATATTTTTTTGACTTTTTAATAATTTTTTATGAATTAAAAACTATTTTAATGAAATTAAATGATTAAAAATACTAAACTATTTATAAAAATTTTGAAAAATATCTAAAAAGTAGATTGAACAATGTAGAATCTAGGAAAAATAAGCTTGGAAACACAGCTTATCGAATAAGCTGTGTAATAAGCTAAAACAACTTATTATATTAAAAGCCTAAAACGTGTATAAATATTAGATTGTGCAAAGATATACCGGATGAACTATTGTAGCACAACGGTTGAGTGTGTGGGTGTTAAAACGCTTGGTGAGGGTGGTAGAGGTCCCGGGTTCGAGTCTTGTTCACCCGGGGCTTCCTACTATCCCAAGTGTTTTAATTTTTGTCATTTTTTTTACAACTTTTGAAAACACTTAAAAATAAGCTACTTTTGCAAAACAACTATTTTTATAAACCTAAATAAACAATAACAATAAGCAGATAAGCTAAAATAAGCAAAATGAACCTTTTGGCCAAAACTGATAAGCCCAAAGGCCTATAGGGACTTTTCAAGCTTAAAAATAAGCTAGCAAAAGGATCTTTATGGCTTAGTGACTTATACCACTGAAAAGAAAGACCAAAAAGCTACAATAAGCTACAAAGAAAAAGTATCTTGAAACTCAAATAAGCACTTAAAAAGCTTCATGAAAAGGCCATCTCACACAGATTTAACACTTAGAAGAATTTGTGAAAATTAACAAAACAACACTTTTGAACTAAAAAATAAGCAACAGATCCTTATGGATCTCAAACCTACAAACATATCAAAATTAGACCCCAAAGAACACATAGCAACAATCTAAGAGCATTTTGAAATAAAGGATAAGCCACAACAAGCATTTGAAAAAGCAATATCTCAAAATTTCTTAAACACTTTAGCACTTTTGACAGTTTTGTCAAAACACAAAACTAACAAATTCAGGCAATGAAAACACTAATCAAAAAGGAATTTGAAATTAAAATAAGCAAGAAAAAGCTAAATGAAAAAGGTCAATACATACTGATTTATATCAGTATGTGGTGTTTTTATAAAATGACAACTCACTAATGGCAGGCTTAAAACATAAGAACTACTAAACAAGCTACAAAAGTTAAATAAGCCCTAATCTACTAATTAGCTTATAATCTACTTATGCTCCTATTTTCAAAAACTAACTTAAACTCTAACTAACTTAGATTTAAGCTAGAAAAAGACCTTTTGGCTGTTTTCTATTGCTGATGCAATTGACACCAAAGACTAGAACTAAATGATGCAAGTACTTATATTTTGTTTAAAACTTCATTTAAACACTAAACGCAAAGCAAATAGAGCAATAACAATACTAAAACGTTCTTAAGCTAAAAATCTACAATGACAGCCTTAATGATCCAAGTTTAAAAATAGCAACTCTGGCAACTAGAAAACTTTATCAATCTTAACAAACTACCTAGAATCCAAACTTGTAAGCCTAAAAATGATCTTCTAATTTTGTTTTAAGAAACAAAGATGTCACAAGCAGTACTAACTCTTAGTTAGTACTGCTATGCCAAACACCCTTTAAACACAGTCAAATCCATTTAAGCTTATGAAAATGCAAATAAAAGCTCAAAACTAAGATACCAGATACTATAGAGCTAAAAACAGACAAAATGAACAAAATCCAAAAAGCAAATAAGCCAGAATCAATAAACTAACAACTATGCTATATTTTTTTGGGTTTTTGACAGATTTATAAAAAGAATAAATGAAAACTAAGTTCTAAACTAACTAAAGAATATATTAAGCATTGATAATTAAATATAAACAGAGACAAGCTAATAACAACAAAAATACGCAGGCAATAAGCAACTATAAGCTGAAAATTAAAGTAAGGCTTTTAAAAGGAAAATTGAAAAACTTACAAGAGCCTTTGCTCTAAACAAGGCTAAGATTAAGCTCAAGTGAGCTATCAACAAGCTCTATCTTATCACAAGAATAAGCTAGTTAAGTCCCATAAGCTCTTCCAGGGTAATCTTATCATCCAAAGCAACCAAATCCATCCATAGCATAGGTATTAAACTGTTTTTAAATGTGTGAGTAACTTAGTGATCAATTTGAGTTCAATCTAAGCTTAGAGACTTAGATGAGCTTGAGATTAGCTTATAAGGAGCTTATAAAACAGTTATAGCATATTAATCAATGTTTTGTATGAAAGTGAGTTTGTGAATGAGTAAAATGCATATTAAGAAAAACTTGAATTATATTGATGAACGAGATGATTACAATACTAAAAATTGAAATTACATTAAGAAAACATTAAGCTAAAACAGTTTTAATGAACAATTACATAAGCTAAATTAATAAGCTAAAATATAAAAAATCTATCTAACTCCCTTCTCCTGCTGTGTGTGAGGAAGCTTGCTATTTATAGCTGAGAGAGAAGCCTCTAGGCTCTTAAGTTATTAGACGCTCCCCTTGATCTCGTCCCTTCAAATCATCTAATCATTGGCTCTTTAATCTATACCATTGGATCATTAAGTGAGCATACGAATTGCCAGCGTGGCATTCCGTGTGTAAGAGTACTTGTGCTTCTTTAGCAAAGGATTTAGTGTAAAATCTCCATTCCTTGTGTGTTTCCTTGACTCACGCGTGTCCTCCTTTGGGTGTCTTGGCCAATGAGAGGCCTTGGTGACGTTTTACTCTGCCAACTCATAACTTGGTACTCGAATCTTGATGCCACATCATCAATTTAAATTAACCCTTTGATTTTGACGGGTAATTGATTGAAGAAGATAATGAACAGTAAAAAGGGACTCGCACCCTTTTTAACTGTATTTGAACGATGGGCTCAGGGTTTAGTTTAAAAGGAAATTAGGCCGGGTGAGGTTTGGGCTTGGTTATAAGGTTTTAAGGGTTTATAGAAGATAACGACCGTTATCTCCTTTTTATAAAGGAGATAACGGTGTTAGGGTTTAGGGACTTATGGTGAAATTTGATTTAACATTTAGGGCATTTTGAGGATTTTAGCATTTTGTAGGTTGACCAATGTTGACCAAGAGTTGACTTTGTTGACCTTTTGCTAGATTCTTCCGGCTCTTTTCCACTCTATCCGTTCTCGTGTTCGTGTTTGTCCGGCTTTTACCATTTTCTTGTAATTTTTGAACTATCCGTACCTACACATACACAAACAACAAAATACACAAATACAAGCATATTTTTGCACATTTTGATCATTTAAGAGCCATTTTGGATATAATAAAGATATGTGATTTCTCACATATCAAAATTCTCCAAACTAAGTGATTGCCGTGTCCTCACGCAATATTATATGCCCTAAAACCAAATATCTCAAAACTTCCCCCTGCTAAATCTTTGAAAAGTAGCAAAGACTTTTGTGGGGAGAGTTAAGAAATCACATGCTTTAAAACACCCTATTTTCCATTTTTCAAAACTTTTTCCATTTTTATGATGATTTTTTTATTAATTACCTAGAATATTTTAACTTTCGTTATTTCCATAACCGTTAGGGATCATAGAACAAGTTGCATTTCGATCCGAGAATGCCCCAAAAAGGATAAATTCATCGTCCCCGACTTTTCACTTGCTCCAAACCAAGCTTAAAACGAAATCACCGCTACATATCAGTTAAGATGCTAACACTACTCATATTTACAACTTGTGAACTTTTCACTCCCGACAATTATTATATCTTAGGTGAATGTGCTATTTTGAATTTCAACCGTGGATCAACGTTTTGCAAAATACTATGCTTCACATTCCACCCGAGAATAATAAGTTTGAAGGCGAGATCATCCCATGTAGCGACTTTCGTCTCGGCACATCCCAACCTTGTGGCAAAGTGACCAGGCTTTTCACACCCCACAGAGACTAGTATCGAGACTCACAGACCTTAGGTTTCAAAAACTCTTAGGTTTCCTGTATATACATAGCTTTAAAATAGAATAGTCAAAGTTTAAAAGCATATTTGAATTTAATAAAAAGAAATCTATTTATTAATTCACACTTAAATTTTAAACATTTATGCAATTATAACCCTCGACCTTTTAGAAGGCTGCAACATCGGTTGTGAGCCGGCAAGATGCAACAAACTTTTATCAGTCTCAGATTTTTATTCTTACTATGGGCTTTCTTTAGAAGACTACCACATCGGTTATGAGCCGGCAAGAGGTAGTAAACTTTTATCAGCCCACAGCTTTTATTATTATATTTTAATTTTTTTTATAGAAGACTTCTTTTTGAAAAATTCAAGTATAAATTTGAACTAAGACTAAAATTTTTGCTATATAATACATAAAAATTGTTGATTTAAGTTTAATTTCCAAAAACAGCACGTATTATTAATCCGGTTAAGAGCTTATGGGAGAAAAGGCCACAAATTACATACATGAGCTCTTAAGATTTCCAACTAATCCTTGTTTAGCATCCCACTCATACTTAACTCTATCATTTTTCGTTCTTCGCGAATTTCCGCGAACGCTTAGCCTAAAAGTTAAGGAACAAGCTAGAGCTCAACACGCTCGATCGGGTCAAAATTTATTCTTATTCTACCCAGTAGGAAAGTCAAAATTGTGACAAAACACTTATTTTATTTTTGAAAATTTTAATTTTTTCATATTTTTTAAAATTTTTGTGGGAAAACGGGGTAAGTGAAAACAATAGGCAAAGATAGGTAAGATTATATCGAAGATATACTACCCCATACTAAAATTAAACATTGTGCTCAATGTTTCCTAGCTTAAGACTTAAAAACCCTATACTAGAACTCAAAAAGTCGAATGCATAATCCAAGCGTGAAGAAAGTATCACAAAAATCTTAAGCCGTTTATCAAGTATGCTAGAAGGTAAATGTTAGTCGATAATAATCTTAGGATATCGGATTTCCCCAAACTAATGGCAAGCAAAGGTTAGGAAGCTCGAGTGAACTGGGACAAAACACCGAACACGAGAGTGTTCAAAAAATTTTGGGTTAATCCTGCAAACAATCACAAGCACAAACAACAAGAATCGGAAGAGTACAAGCCTCCTCACATCACAATAGAAATAAGAAAGAGGATAGAAGGATAAGCATGGGGTGCCTCCCACGAAGCGCTTTGTTTTTGGTAACCGAGTCACATAGCTTGACTCGATCCCCGAATTTATTCGTCCTTAGAGAAAGTGTGGAGATCCTGGACTACCTTGGGTGTTAAGTCCTCTCCGAAGTAATGCTTCACACGATGACAATTCACCTTAAAGTTCGGACCATTGGTTTGAGATAACTCAATGGTTCCGTATGAAAAAACTTTGGTGATGGTGAAAGGTCTTGACCAACGAGTTTTAAGCTTTCCTGAGAATATCTTAAGACGAGAGTTGAAGAGTAAAACTCGATCACCAACATTGAAAATGCGGTTTTTGATCTTTGAGTCGTGAAGCTTCTTCGTCCTCTCTTTATAAATCAAAGAATTCTCGTAAGCTTGATTACGAAGCTCATTAAGTTCATTAAGTTGAAGCTTCCGGTGATCACCCATGGTTTTAAGATCGAAGTTAGCATGTTTCAAAGCCCAATATGCTTTATGCTCTAACTCGATAGGTAAATGGAAAGACTTTCCATACACTAACTTATAAGGCGTACAACCAATTGGTGTCTTAAAAGCGGTACGAAATGCCCACAAAGCGTCATCTAGTTTGTCGAACCATGAGGCACGGTTTTCTCCTACCGTCCTTTCTATAATACGTTTCAAACCACGATTGGACACCTCTACTTGACCGCTCGTTTGAGGGTGATAAGCGGTAGCTAGACGATGAGTGACCCCATACTTAGACGTTACTTTTGCAAACTAATCATTACAAAAATAGGTCCCATGATCGCTTATAATAGCTCTAGGTGTTTCGAATCAGGCAAAAAGGGATTTCAAAAACTTAACTACAACACGAGCATCATTTGTGGGGAGCGCCTTTGCTTCCACCCACTTTGAAAGATAATCAACATCAACGAGGATGTATTTATTCCCATGTGAAGACGGAAATGGTCCCATGAAATCAATACCCCATACATCGAAGATTTCACAAAGTTGGATAGCGTTTTAAGGCATTTCATCTCGTTGTGAAATTTTACCTTGTGTTTGACACGTATCACAAGATTTGATCATTGTATGGGCATCTCGATATATGGTTGGCCAAAAGAAACCGGCATCAAATACTTTTTGAATGGTGAGATTGGTACTATGATGGCCCCCAGTGGGTCCTTCATGACAAGCTTTGAGGATATCAATAGCTTTTTGCCCATGCACACATCGTCAAATGATTTGATCCGCACAAATACGAAAAAGATAGGGATCGTCTCAGAAATAATGTTTAACGTCCTTGAAAAATTTCTTCTTTTGTTGAGTTGTCATTCCTTAGATGATAAAATTCCCCGCATGGTAATTTGCATAGTCCGCAAACCATGGGGTACTCTCACTAGTTAATGCACCAAGAGTTTCTAAAGGAAAATGTTCATTTATGTCTTTGTTTTCTAACACATCCTTATGAGGATTCTCAAGTCTAGATAAATGATTCGCCGCGAGGTTCTCACTCCCTTTTTTATCACGGATGGTGATATCAAATTCTTGTAAGAGAAGAACCCACTGGAGCAACCTCGGCTTGGCGTCTTGTTTGTTCATAAGGTATTTTAAAGCTGAGTGGTCCATATACACTACGCTTTTAGATAAGACAAGATATGGCTAAAACTTTTTAAAAGCATACACAACGGCAAGCATTTCTTTCTCCGTGGTAGTGTAATGAATTTGAGCTTCTGTCATTGTCTTACTAGCGTAATGTATAGGCTGAAAGTGCTTTGATCTTCGTTGTCCTAAAACCGCACCGATCGCGAAATCACTTGCATCACACATGAGTTCGAAAGGTAGGTTCCAATCTGGGACAATTAAGATCGGAGCTTCGGTAAGCTTCTTTTTAAGGGTCTGAAAAGCATCAATACAATCCTTAGAAAACACAAACGGTGTTTCCTTCTCAAGAAGGTGAGTCATCGGTCTAGCTATTTTGGAAAAATCTTGGATAAAACGTCGGTAAAAACCTGCATGACCAAGAAAACTCCTAACACCTTTTACGGTAGTTGGATGAGGTAGCTTAGCGATAACATCGATTTTAACACGATCAACCTCAATTCCTGGCTTTGAAATTTTATGCCCTAACACAATTCCTTCTCTACACATAAAGTGACACTTCTCCTAGTTAAGAACTAAATTCGTGTCTTCACACCATTTTAGCATCTTTTCTAAATTAGAGAGGCATGAATCAAAACTATCCCCAAAAACCGAGAAATCATTCATTAACACTTCCATAGTCTTTTTGATCATATCATGAAATATGGCCATCATACACCGTTGGATAGTACCGGGAGCATTACACAAGCCAAATGGCATGCGACGGTACATGAAAGTTCCATACAGGCATGTGAAAGTAGTTTTCTCCTGGTCTTGGGGATCTATTGGTATTTGGAAATACCCCGAAAATCCATCTAGAAAACAATAAAACTCATTTCCGGCTAATCTTTCTAACATTGATCCAATAAATGTTGGAAAGAAAATGATCTTTTCGAGTCGCTTTATTTAACTTCCTATAGTCGATACAAACTCTCCACCCGGTAACTAAACGTGTTGGAATTAATTCATTTTCTTAATTAGCAACAACGGTAATTCCTCCTTTCTTTGGAACACAATGCACTGGACTTACCCATGGGCTGTCGGAGATCGGGTAAATCATTCCGGCATCAAGAAGTTTTAAGACCTCCTTTTTTATTACCTCATGAATTTTAGGGTTAACCCGTCTTTGACTTTGACCGCTTAGGTTGTAATCTCCTCCATCATGATTTTGTGGTGTACAAAACGAGGGTCGAACTTGATTCGGTGATTTTCCAAGCAAGGCTCCGTTTACTCGAGATTTAAGCACTTTATTATGGAGGCATCTTTTTACATCAGCGTTTAAACCTTTTGCAATAATCTCGAGGTAAAAGTTCTATCTTATAATGTGCGCTATTTTCAAGTGAGACGGTAATCTTTTAACTCTAATTCCTGGAGCTTTCAATTGAGATTTTGCCTCAGTCACGTCACTTTGTTTAAGGTCCATCGGAGGAAGTTGAAAGGGTCATTATTTAAACAATTTTCAATCAAACTATATCTCCTCCGGATCGCCAATCGGCTGACATGATCAATTTTTCTGGTGAATCGAATCGTCCTTAGATAAGCTTCGATTTCTTCCAAATGAATTCGGAAGTAAACGGATCAGACGTCGGGATGGGATTGCCACCTAAAGATTTAGAAAATCATATCAATTATGGAGCATACTCCTCACAAACTACATCAATGATGTCAATTCGGTTTACCGACTTATCATTTATAGAGGAGTATCTCGTGGTTTGATCTAGATTAAAAGTGACGGCTTCGTTATCAACCCGAAGGGTTATTTCTTCTCCATAAACATCAATTAAAGCACGACCGGTCCTCAAAAAGGATCTCCCAAGTATGAGAGGTACTCGAGGATCGGCTTCGAAATCGACAACAACAAAGTCGGTAGGAAAATGAAATTTCCCAACTTTGACAAAAACGTCTTCGGCGAGTCCTTTAGGATAAGTAATCGATCGGTCCGCTAACTCTAAAGTCATCCGAGTTGGTGTAAGATCAGGTAAAGAAAGCTTTTTCCAAATAGAAAGGGGCATAAGATTTATGCTCGCGCCAAGATCGGCCAAGGCGTGACATACATCCATTCCTGGGAAATTACATGGAATAAGAAACTTGCCGGGATCTCCAAGCTTTTCGGGAAGCTTTTTGAGGAGCATCGCCGAGCAATTCTCGTTCAACAGTATCTTAGCTAACTCAAGCAACTTTTCCTTATTCATGAGCAAACTCTTAATCGTAGGAGCAAATCTTGGCATCAAAAGTAAAGCATCCGCGAAACTAATGTCGAAGCGTAAATCTTGAAAGATTTAGAAGATCTTCTCCATTTGATTCGAAGCTTTGTCACAGGACTTTTGATCATCACGTCGTGAAGGATATGGAATATTTGGCTTAGGTAAACTCTTTGGAACATCAGGTTTCGGAATGGGAGTGGTATTAGGCAAAGTCTTTGGAACATCGGGTTCTGGAGTTAGAATAGGGGTAACCGGAGGTGGGATGTGAGCGGTACTTCCTTGGAAATTAGATTGCTCCTTATCCGTTATCTCCTCGGTTTCTCGTTCTACTACCTTTTTAGGAGAAGGATTAGTAGGAATCGAGGGTCCCTCATAAGCAAAACCACTTCGAGTAGTGATCGATTTCATCTCACCCTTCGGGTTTAGAATGGTATTACTCGGAAGAGTACCCGAAGTTGAGGCTTGGTTCTGAAACAATCCACATATCATGTTTTGCAAACTATTTTGAAAGGTAGTTTGTTGGTTCATCATGACGGCTTGTTGAGATTTTATTGTGTTTTGAATTTCATTCTTAAGGTCTCCTTTCAACGAGCTAATTTGATTTTGCATGTTTCTCAACATTTGATCGTTATTTATCTTGTAACTCGAAAAATCATTTGAAAACTCTTGTTGAACTTAATTATTAGGCACTTGAAAAGGTTGGTTTTGAAATCCTTGGATTTGAAAATTTGGAACATGGTTATTTTGAGCTGGAAAACCTTGATTACCATGAAAATTATTTCCTCGATTAAAATTATTCCCTTGACCTTGATTTTGATTAAACCTATTTTGACCATTGTTTTGCACCGGAGCAAAACCTGGTGGTGCCATTTGATTACTAACACGGTTTGGAGGGTTAACTTGATTGTAAGTACCCGTAGTCGCACAAACACTAGCTTGATTGTTATCGGTAGTTGGACAATTATACCAAGAATGGGCACCACCACAAGTAACGCAAGTTTCCTTAACCGCTTTAACGGAGCGGGAGTGACAACTTTTTTAGAAACAATCTCAACTAAGGTCGAAAGTTGGTCTGCAAGCTTATCAATTCTCTCATCCATCTTACTATCACTCTCCCTAGAAGTCGTATTCATCCTAGAAGCATTTGGGTTGTTTCGTGAATAACGAACTTTTAATTTGTTCTCAATTATATTCAAAGCCTCTCTAGTCGTCTTACTTAAAAGATTTCCACCCGCCGCGGCATTTAATGAGTCTTGATCGTTGTCATTTAAACCATTATAGAATGTATCAACTTGGGTTAACTCCGTAAATCCGTGGTGAGTACAAGCTCTAAGCATTTCCTTAAATCGTTCCCATGCTTCACTAAAAGACTCATCGAATTTTTGTGTAAATTGAGAGATTTTATTCTTTAAGTGAGTCATTTTCGAGAGAGGGAAAAATTGATTCACAAATTTGGTTACGAGATCCTCCCAAGTTAAGATTGAATTAGGAGGTTCTTTCTCGTACCAAGTTTTAGCATCCCCCTCGAGTGAATACGGAAACATCATTAGCTTAATCACATGGTTTGGCACATTCCTAAATCGTAGAGTCGAGGTAATCCTTTTGAAACTATTAATATGAGCATGAGGATTTTTGTTCTCTAAACCGTGAAACGGATTCGCTTGAACTAATTGTAACAAATTCGTCTTAATCTCAAAATGATCCGCATTAATTTCTGTTAAAATGATAGCTTCTCCGTACCCTTCCGTGGGTGCACGGAGTAGGTCTTCCATTATACGTTCCGCCATTGGTGCAATGATAGTACGAAGCTCAGGTTCGACTATGTTTGGAGCACGTCCTTTATTTCAACGTCTCGGAATGGTTACGTTTGAATTATTTGGAAAGTTGGAATTTCTAGTGCGCATGCACTAAACAAACAAATGAAATGATAAAAGAAATGATAAAAGGAAATATTTTTGTTTACCGAATAATCAACAAACATAGGGTAACTCTCTTAAGCAAAATAAATTTTACAAAAGAGGTGCGCCTTTTTCGTAAGTGACACAAACGGTAAAAAAAATTTAATCTTTGGTTCGGGAACTTATTGATGGATAATACCTCAATTGAAGGTATTATTTGTTGGTGTTCTTTTACCAACTTGGTTAATTTTTTTTTATTTCTTAATGAATTCACAAGAAAAATCAAAAAATCCGGAAGAGCAAATATTTTTGTATTTTTATTATTTAATAATCTTCTACTTATACTAAAAAGAAAAGAAAAATATTTTTTTACTTTTTATATTTTTAATTTTTTATGTTTTTGATTTTCTCAAAAGCGTAACTTTCGAAGACGAGAGGTTCTCCAAATCACGATCAACAAACTTCAAACGAAATAATCTTAATCACAAATCCCCGGCAACGGCGCCAAAAATTGATGTAAGTCAATAATATAAGAAATAATATCCAAAGTATAGAAAATTCCAAAACTACCCTTGAGGACAAAGGTAGTAGGAAAAATCTTACAAAAATACTACACGTTTTAACCGGTAAGTGATTACCGGGTCATTTTCCCAAAGATTTATGAAATTGAGACCACGTTTGTTATTTGGACAATGATTTGAATTGGTTCAAAAATGATTTGTTTTTTAAAATCCTAAAAGAGAGCAAATAAAGTAACAATTAAACTTAACTACAAGAAATCAATACGGGAAAGTAAATTTTAACTAAAAACGCAAATTGGGAATCCTAAACGGGACCTAAAAACCCTTGATTAACAAAATTAAGCATAAAATTATCTTTTTGGTTTTTATAAGACTTAATTGACTAAAAAGCTAAAACAAAGAAAACTAGACTAAAAACGAAGGTGATACGGGCTTGAAAACACTAAAAATGTCAACGGGAATCAATCTCGTTCTTTAAAAATTGAAATTTTGCAATTTTAACCCTACGAAAGCAAAACTAATTTTTCTAGAAACTATATGATAAAAGAAAATTTTCTAAAAAATAATTATATTTTTTTGACTTTTTTATAATTTTTTATGAATTAAAAATGATTTTAATGAAATTAAATGATTAAAAATACTAAACTATTTATAAAAATTTTAAAAAAATTCTGAAAAGTAGATTGAACAATGAAGAATCTAAGAAAAATAAGCTTGGAAACACAGCTTATCGAATAAGCTGTGTAATAAGCTAAAACAGCTTATTATACTAAAAGCCTAAAACATATATAAATGTTAGATTGTGCAAAGATATACCGGATGAGCTATTGTAGCACAATGGTTGAATGTGTGGGGGTTAAAACGCTTGGTGAGGGTGGTAGAGGTCCCGGGTTCGAGTCTTGCTCATCCGGGACTTCCCACTATCCCAAGTGTTTTTGTTTTGGCCAATTTTTTACAACTTTTGAAAACACTTAAATATAAGCAACTTTTGCAAAACAACTATTTTTATAAACCACAAATAAGCACAGAAATAAGCTAAATTAGACAGAAAAGCTTTTTACTCTTAAAGGCTTATTATGCTAACTATTTGAGCAAATTAAGCACTAAAAAGCAAATAAAATGGGCTAATAAGCTAAGACAAACTTAATAATATTTTTGGGTTTTTCACTGATTTTATGACAGATTTTAAGAAACTAAGTTCTATACTATATAATTAACTGAATAAGCAAGAAACAAGTACAATAAGCACTACTAAGCACATTTAAACATAAATAAGAAAGTTTTAAGCTAATTTAAGCATAATTTAAACTAAAGAGTAGTATTAAGCTATAAAAGAGAAAAAAAATGAACTCACAAGATGCCTTTGCACAAACAAGGCTTATAAATGCTCTTTTGAGCTTTCAACAAGCTCCAGCTTATCCTAGGATAAGCTGGTGTGGTCTTGGAAACCCTTCCATTTCTGGTTTCCCTTCCAAAATTAAGCTGAGGTAAATTTGAGGGTGGATTTGAGAATTATTAAGCTCATTTAAGCTTTAAGAGCTTAAATAAGAGTGTAGCTAGCTTATGAGTGAATTAGATAGCTTATTTAGCTTTAACAGAGTATAAAAGAGCTTTTTATACCATTATGCATTTAGGTAAAAACAGGAATTAACAAGTGAACAATATGAAAACTAAACTTTTTATTGATATTTAAAACTGATTACAAGCTTAATAGAAGAAAATTACATTTAAATTGAAAAACAATAAGCTAAAGTTACATAAAATAAGCTATACTATACTAAAATTATACTACTCCTAGATATCTCTTGTGAGTGAAGAGATGCCTGTATTTATAGCTGGAGAAGGAAGTTTCTAGGCCCTCAAGTCTGTTAGACGCTCCCCTTCATCCACACCCTTCATTCCTTGAGTTAATAAAACACTTAGTACTATATAATCCTGTTGACAATGTACAGAAAAGAAAGAAAATAAAAATGGAAAGTAAGGGTAAATTGACAAAATTTTTATGGTGACTACTCCTAGCATAGCATGGTCCTTCCTGAATTATACATAGGTGATCAGGCTATACATAATATAGAAACTAACGATGATATGCTCGTTTCGTCAAACTGGTGTTATGTTTAAAAATCTTATATGGTATGAACGGTATAGTTTATAAGGCAGCAAAACAGTTTGTAACAATGAAAACAGGGTAATTTATATATAACGAAACCAGATTTTTTTTTGTAAGATTGCAGAAAACATGATATGTTACGATAGCAAAATAGCTTTCGAGGAAATTACGTGACAGTTTATGATGTAACAGTAAGGGGTTTTAAAATATGGTATCGAATAGTTTACGAGCTGACAACCCAATGGTTCATAAAGTAGCAAAGTAATAGTTTGTAAAAGACACGAAGTAGTTCATACGATGACGACATAGTTTATAAATTGACAACGAGCAAAATAGTTTATAAACGACAACGAAATAGTTCATGAGGTGACAACGAAATAGTTTGTGAGACAACTGCAAAGTAGTTTATAATAGGGTATCAAAAGAGTTTATAAATAACCGTAAAATAGGTTATAAGATGAAAACAAATTAGTTTATTAAATGATAGCTAGATAAGTTATGAGGTAATAGTAGGATAATTATAAGATGTTGACAAAGTGGTTTGTAGGATGATATCGAAATAGTTTATAAGGTGTTAGCGAAATGGTTTATAAAATTATGGCAAAAGAGCTTATAAACGACGATGAAATCGGTTAAAAGATGAAAAACAATTTAGTTTGTTAAAAATGATTGCAAAAATGGTTTATGAGATGATAGTAGAGTAATTTATGAGATAATGGCAAAATGGTTTATAGGACGACAGTAAAGTGATTAATAAGCTGTTTAGCAAAACGGTTCATAGACTGGCGGAAAGTAGTTTATAAATGACTGTATTTCTGTTTATAAGACGACTCTAGTGTGGTTCATACGACATCACCCAAATAGTTTATTCTAGTAAAACGGTTTATAAAATAATGGCAAAAGAGTTTATAAACGACGACAAAATAAGTTAAAAGATAAAGACAAGTTAGTTTGTAAAGTGACTATGAAAGTAGTTATGAGATGGCACTAGAACAGTTTATAAAACGTCAGTAAAACAGTTGATGTTAATGAAGTAGTTTATAAGATTCCCACAAAAATGGTTTATAGAATGATATCAAAATAGTTTTAAAGGTATTAGTGAAATCATTTTCTTTCAAATTATGGCAAAAGAGTTTATAAACGGGGACAAAATAGGCTAAGGATGAAAACAAGTTCGTTGTTATGATGCGATAGTAGAAAATTTA
>BQNB010033593.1:0-52206 GCA_026074375.1 Tanacetum coccineum
GAGAATGTTGTAAGGCCAATAAAAGGCTAGGATTGCTTGGGAAGTATTGTACACACACAGCAAGCTCATCCCAAGACCAAGTGATGCCTTTGGACCTCTATAAAAGAGAGAAGACCAAGCCGAAGCCAAACACCACTTTTACTATGTTTTATTTTAGTGTAATTTAAATTCAGTCTTTCTTTTAAGCATTTTAATGTAATTCAGCTTGTACCTTACGAATTTGAGCAATATATTTCAGTTTTCAAGTTACCTTGCTCTTTGATTTCAAATTTAAGCAAATTTTACATCATTAAGCTCTCAATAAGCTCATGTGAGCTTATTACCTGTTTTTAATGAATCATTCACTTGTTCTCATCATTTTACATTCATCATTACCACTTGAGTTCATTTGATCAAGATTTGGCAGCTTAATGAAGAAATAAGCTGAAAATAGCTTATTGAGCTTAAAGCTCTGGTTTAGAGGCTTTGGAAGCCACTTAGGATCACAATTTGAGCCACTCACTCAACTAGAGTGGCTCTAGTTCTGAGACTCCATTATTTTCAGGTTCTACTTCTTTAGATTCAAATTAGCTTAAAAGTAGCTTTTACATTTGCTTATTTCTCATCATTCTAGCTTAATTCTCTGCAAACATGTTGTTTAAAGCTTTGTAATTAGCTGTTTTTAGTTTCCATAAGATTTAGTTTGAGTATACTTACCTTTCTAAAATTCTGTCATTTCTTAGTGTAGTAGTAGGCTAGTAGAGAAACTAGCTTATTCCTACTAATAAGCTAGGCATTTTAAAGTTTAAACAGCTTTCTTAGGTTAGTTTAAGTAAGAGTAGCTATAAGGTTTTAGAACTTAAGCTTTTAAAATAGATTCTAAGTAGATTTAAGCTTTTTCAGTTTTTCTTAAGGTGTGTTTGGATTTAGCTATATTTGACTCAAAAAGTCAAATATAGTTTGTCAATTCTGTCCTAATAGCTGAGTTAGGGTAATTGTTGAAGTTTTAAAAAGCTTTTAGAGATTAGATAGTAGAATTCAAAAATCTTGAGCTCAAAATCTCTTGCCAGCACCAGGGCATTTCTAAGCAGTTAAGTGTTTTAGTTTTATAGTAATTCATGACATCTTAAGGATAACTTTGAGTAAGAATACATCTAGATACATTTGAGTAAGTGAGATATTAGAGTTTTCATTTAGAAGTTTAAACTGAACTAGTAAACTTGCCAAACACATCAGCAACCAAATAGATCAGCAACAACCAACAGCATTTTGATTCCTAGCTTAACTTCCTTATTGAATTTTCATTTTTAGTTAAAATTTTGCAAAAGCTTTTATCTAGGTTAACTCAAAGTAAATTGTTTAGCTTATTCCCAAAAGTACAGCATCTAAGGTTCAATAATAAGCCTGTTAGCTTACTTGAAAAAAAGCTCTAAAACAGTTTCACTAGAACTAGCACTTTCTCATGTCAATTTTCTTTCTAATTTTGTTAACTCTAGGTTAAATTTAGTTTAGAATCCTTTAAAACACATTTTAAGCAACAATAAGTTTCTTTTGTTTTTCATTTTCACCTAGAAATAAGCTCAATATAAGCTAGAATCCAAAAAGCTCTTTAAACTAGCACTTTCTGTAACAGGGAACTGTTGGCTTATTTTTTAGCTTATTCTTTTGTCCAAAGGTAGAATTGCCTTTGTTAAAGTTGTTAGAAATAAGCTGTTTTACAACTTTGTAGTTTTGAGTTTTGGCTGAAAGCCACTTTTTCAATAAGCAAATTAAGCTGCAATCGTAGGGTCTGTTTCGTACTTTTCTTAAAGTTCAGGGTTATTCGTTTTAACTGAAGTGTAAATTTTCTATAGTTCACCCGCCTACCCTCTACTTCCATTTCTGCCAATTCCTACCCTGTTCTTTTAGTAAAAATAAAATAGTTTTATATTTTTCAAATTAGTTTTATTAATTAGGGTTTATAGTTTTAATTACATAAATTAGGGTTCAATTAGCCAATAGAAATTGGGGCTTTTCATTCCATTAAATTTCTGCACTCTTTTAGTATCTTAAAACCATTTTTCTATATTTTTCTCATTAAAGTTGTATTTTCTAGGAATTAAAATAGATTGTAGTTAATATCTTTTTCTTATAAAAATCATAAAAAATCAGAAAATTAATAAAAAAATATTTTTCTTTTTTATAAAATTTTCTTTTGTCATTTAGTGTCTAGGAAAAATATAAAATTTAGTGTAGGCTTAATTTTTCTTAAATTTCAGTCTTAGACCCGTTTTACCGAAAAAAAAAAATTTAAAAAAAACCGATGCGTTTTAAAACCTGTTAACTTTTCGTTTAGGCAATTCAAAACGACCGCCTTTTTATTCTAGTTTTTTTTTTATTTTTCCAAATTAACTAAGTAGAATCTAATTTTAATTTTTAATTTAATTTACATTTTATTTTCTTAATTTTTAGTATTTTAGTTGTTCCCGATACCTATTCTGTTCCCCGTATTTAGTATAGATATAATTTAGGGAATTTCCCTATAACTAATTGTGTTTGTTCCCGTAGTTTTTTTAAGATCCCCATTTCACTATATCCTGTTTCCCGTAATTAAATTAGGTTTTTATTTAATTAATTATAACAATATCAGTGTTCCATCATAGCTAAATATTCTCCATCATTCATTTTCTCATCAAACCACAGGATTACTTTCAATTGCACACAGCCTCGTTGGGACATAACGACCCGGAATATCTCTTCCCGAATCGTTTTAATAATGGATTCAATATATGTCTACTCTCTTTGTGTAATTTTGACATTTTGCCTTGGACAGGGCATTTGGTTGAGATTTGCATTTGTGTTATTTTATATATATACTATTTGACGAATCACTCTTTTAGAACTGTTTTCTTCTCTTGTCTCACTGCCTTCTTCTCTTACTTCACTACCTCCCACCAAGTTTGTATCCATATCAACAAATATGTTTACCCTTTTCATTGCTTTATCAAATAACTCTTGAACATTGGCAAAGGACTTAGTCTTTAAATCTTTGGGCTTCCATCCTGCCATGTTTTTTAGATAGGTACACATTATACTCCGTTGTTGAGCTTTTATGGGTGGTCTATTTCTCCTTTCTTCTACTCTCTTAGCTGCAAAGTGCTTCCTCCTTTTCTCTAAGAGTTGTTGAAATAGTTTAGACTTTTCTTCAATTGTCAACTCTTCTTGTTCCTCTGCTTGCAGCCTTTGAGCTAATTCATATTCAGTCTCAACCTTATCCTGAATATCATTCCATTATGCAATTAAGGGAGCATTGACTTCTTCTTTTTCTCTTGCAATCCTCTCTTCCTCATCAAATTGAGCTTGTAACCTTATAGCTTCTTGTTCATCAAAGAGGACTTGATCTTTCTTCTTCATCTTCAAATGTTCTTCAACCATGATTCCTTTACCTTTGTCCTTTGAAGAAGTTATTCGTGTAGATGCTTGCTCCTGCTCTTGAATAACAAGCCCTCTATCCTTGGGTCTTATAACATCAGTTATAGTTGTTGTAGCAGCAGTTGTAACAGCCTTGGGTTTAGTACTCTTTAATTCTGCCAATGCTTGAGCTAAAGTCATGTCAACATCAGAAAAATCTTTGGTAGCACTAACTGGAATTGTACTTGTAGTTGTAGCAGCATTAACCACAAGCTCTTCAGTTTCTATAAACACCTCATCACCATCAAGATCATGCACTTCAAACATATCAGCATCATAAACATTCTCTAGGGTGATGTATTCATCAGCATCAATATCATGAATTTTCCTCCCATGTTTGGATGCATCATCCTGATCACCCAAACTAGCTTCATTATCTGAGGGATCAATTCTAGCAGACAGACCAACCTTGTATAACCTCTTAAGACTATGAGTTCTTGCCTTTTTCTTTCTCTCTAGCTTCTTGACTCTCTTTTTTAGATTTGTAATCTCTTGTGCTTGAGCAGTCTTTGTGTTTTCTAGGTCAAGAACTCTTTGTTGCAATTTGGTACAAAATTCCATCATTTCCTTTAGTTGCAGACTATCCTCACCACTTTGAGGTGTGTTAACTCCTGCGAGTAGTGGATCATTGGAAAATTTAGATACATTCTCAGACCTAATCTGTGCAATGGTATCCCCCATGGTGGCTTGGCGTCTAGGACCACCACCTGAACTAGTTTCAATGGAACTTGGTTCATTAGGTGTTGCCTTGGATTGGGTCTTAGAGATGTTACCTATGTCTTGCTTAGCATCTAAGCCGGTAGCAGTAGTGGTAGCTGATGCGTAAAGTTTTATACATGTATAATGATATAAGTATAGAAAATTACCAAACTACCCTTGAGGACAAAGGAGGAAAGGAATGTCCAATTCTCTTGAGTTTTCCTATGCCTTGTTTTCCTTTGAGGTTGTGATTTTTAATGGTGGAATAATGGTGGGTTGTGTGATTGGGATCATTATGGCAGTCCTAACCCTTCACCCTGTTCATGTTGATGCATGCACCATCATCTTTGAGAAACAAGGTGTTACCCATTTCTACCCGAAAAAGTCCGTTCCTTGCCTCTCATGTTACCAAAACTTCTTTGTGTGAGATTGAGCAATATCAAAAATGTTGTGATTTGTCAACCATCCAGTTGATATCCAAAACTCCTTGCAAACAAATCTTGGATGTCCCATTAGGAATTTTGCCCAGCACTAATCTAATTCTTCACAGCTATCAAAAATAACATGGAAAAGTAAAACTTTTGGTTGTGTCTAAACATATAAAATGCATATGTCCAAGTGCTACTAAAGTCATTCCATGAAGTAGTCTTAGCACTTAGGCATTGCAAAATAGTATGGATGACGAATTTCCATTGGGAGAGAAGAATGCCTTATAGAAAGTTAACTTCTGTGAAAGTTTTTCATACTCCATTCTTGTAAGTTCTTCAAAAATTGTAGCATTTGGCAGACATCCAACACCATTACACTTCCAGTTTAAAGATCTCTTCTTACATTTCTTCAGTTATGATGATCTATTCTATCCCATTGGCTTGTAACTGTTGTTCCTCATTGACCGTTTTTTACCTTTGATATGGCCCAGAATTGTTCAATACAAAATTATATTATAGTGGTGAATTAACATTAAAGCATAACTTTATAGAACTAGCATTTAGAAATTCACAACTTTTTCAAACCCCTCACTTTTAGTGGTTTTAGCCAATAACGCAACTAGAATATTAGTCTCAGCAAAATGTAAGGTCCATCATTGTTTGAGTCCATTGATGATCAATGATGAAATTGAGTTAGGGTTTATGATATAGGTATATGAATGAGATTTAATCGATTAAATATGAAATGAAACCCTTAATCGAAGTATTTATAAAACTACCCTCAACAGCATTAACGTTTACCAACAGTTGTAAGTTATGCTTAGCAGCATTAACTTTTAACTAGCAGTAGTAAGTAACCCAGCAGTAGTAACTCAGCAGTAAATTAAGCCTAACAACATTAAAACTTAAAACCAGCAGTATCATTAACTTCGCCTGCATTATTAAATTATGCCTGGCACATAACTTTAAGTTACCAGAATAACACCAAATCATTCAAATAGCTTTTCATCATCAAATTAACATTTTGACTCACAAAAACTTTTATCTAATTTTGCCCTTTCTCTCAATACATTTTGGCTCACAATTCTCTCTGACTGTTTTTATTATTTTTCTCATTCTTTTTAGTCTCACAAATTCTCTATGTCTGTTTTTTAATATATTCAACTCTCTTTCTGTTTTTTAGCTTACAAATTCTCTCAATTCTTTTTCTCACTAAATTACTCTGTCTGTTTTTATCACACATCTCTCTTTCTGTTTTTCAACTCACAAATTCTCTCAATTCTTTTACTCACCAAATCACTCTATCTGTTTTTATCACACATCTCTCTTTCTGTTTTTAATCTCACTAACTCTCTCGATTCTTTTTCTCACCATTTTCTTAATTAGGACTTTAAAGATTGAGCATTCCAATACTAGCAATCAGATATTGAAATCTACTTACATCAAATGCTTTTACAAGCAAATCTGCAACATTCTTGTCAGTATGAATCTTGATCATTTGAATTAGCTTCTTTTCATTGGAATCTCTGATAAAGTGATGTCTAATCTCAATGTGCTTTGTTTTTTAATGAAAAACAGGGTTCTTAACTATGCATATAATACTCTCATTATCAATATAGATCTTTGTATGCATAAAGTTATACCCTAAACATCAACTCTTGGAATAGAATCCCAAGCACTTGCCACAGCAACTTGAAGCAGCTACATATTCAGTCTCTGTTGTGGAATTAGCAACCACAGTCTGCTTCTTCCACTGCCATAAAATCAATCTACACCCAAGGAATTGACAACCTCCTGTTGTAGACTTCCTATCCAAGCTTGCTCCAGCATAATCACTATTAGTGTATGCTACCAAATCAAAAGGTGAATCTTTTGGATACCAAGTCCCAATTTTGGTTGACCTTTTTAAGACTAAAAATTCTTTTTCACGCAGAGATGTGACACTTTTGGGTTGACTTGGTATCTTGCACATTTTGGGCCATACACTGCAAACATAATATATGTCTTGAGAAATTAGATTACCAGCATATGAACCAATCATTGATCTATATAAATGAACATCCACTTTCTTCACATCTTCATCCTTAGAGCAAAGCTTTTGACTTTTCCATATGTTTGCTTGCTGGCGTGACAAGTATAAAACCAAATTTCTCAAAATCGCAGTCACATACTTGTCATGACTGATAAAAATCCCATCCTCCTTCTGCTTTTACTTGCAGTCTTAAGAAGAATGTGAGTTCACCTATAGAACTCATTTGAAACTTCTTATGCATCATCTCCAAACTATATTCCCCCTCATAATAACTTCTTTGTAGAGGCCAAAATATGATATCATCTACATACACTTGAACTAACAGAATATCACCTTTTATCCCTCCCTTTTGATAAACAAAGTCTTGTCAATCTTCTCACTAAAACCCATTGTCCAACATTATAAAATCAACAAGGTTTCATACCAAGCTCCTAGGAGCTTGATGCAGTCCATAAAGTGCCTTTTCTACTTTGTATACTCTATCAGGAAAGTCTGGATCTTCAAATCCTGGTGGTTGACAAACATATACTTCCTCTTCAATCTTAACCAAAAAGAAAATCACTCTTGACATCCAACTGGTAAAACACAAAGTTCTTTAAATGAGGCACAATCTAAGAATAGCTTAATTGCTTCAATTCCTGGCACAGTGGCAAAGACTTCATCCATAGTCAATCCCTTCTTCTTATGGGTACCCTTGAGAAACCAATCTAGCTTTTTCATTATCACAATCCACCTTTCATCCTTCTTGTTCCTGTAAACCCATTTAGTGCCTATAGGCATTTTGCCATTTGGTAAATCTACCAAGGTCCAAACCTTTTGTAATTTGAATTGTAGAAGCTCATCCTACATAGCTTCTTATCCATCTTTAGATCCTTAATTCATGAATTACCTTTTTGGGTTCCTTCTTTGTGATAAAAAGCAAGCAAATAATCAATTTTGGAGTCTTTATGGTTTGTTCTTTGTTGAACTAAACTAAACAAACCATGTTCTTCCAAATTATTTGTCATTCTTCTTGTTTGAGGTGTTGAATTCAAGTCTCCAATAATTTGTTCAACCTGGAATATCTTTGTGTAGTTCTTGTAGTTTGAATAGGACTAGACAGACATAAATATAATTCAAAATTGTTCAGTCGCCTCTACACCAACATCTTCAATAATCACTGAATGACACAATAACTTCCAATTCAAGCATATTTGGAACGTTTAGTAGTTCAATCCTTGTATTACTACTAACATAATAACTTCTATGCCAGCAGTATTAACAGTTGAACTAACAGCATTAACATTGTTAGTGTTGTTTCCCATCACTACAACTTAATATAGTTTATGTGTGTTACATTATCATCCTCTTTCTCTGGATCCTTACTTGAATCACCCCATTTCTTTTCCTGGTTCTTCAGAACCTTCTTCTCATTAATCTCCCTGAAGTGTTTAATCTAGCATTAGGAGAACTCTTTGGACTTTGAGAGAGTAGTGGATCAGCAGGCCACAATGGTAGCAAGAATGTAATCTTTGGCTAGGTAATTGTCTCCATTCTATCTTTACCGCAATCATCACATGCTTTTGTACCTGCATTACCATTAGACTGATTTCCTGCAACAACTGGCTTATAATTCATTGACTTTGTTAGTACATCAATATCAAAAAGCCAATTTGGTCCACTTCCTGCAATATTAGGTATATTCTCAACTAAACCTGATCATGCAGGATTTTCTCAACTATCCAAGCTCTAACTGTTATATACTCTAAATGTTTTTACTATTGATTGAGTACCCAATAAGAATCCTTCATCAGCCTTACCATCAAACTTGCCTAAGTGATCTATGGTATTGAGAATTGTAACAGGACACCCAAATGGTCTCATAAAGCCTAAAGCTGGTTTTCTACCAAGAAAAAGTTCATAAGGGGTCTTGTTATGAGGCTTAATTACTAATACCCTATTTTACACATAGCAAGCAGTATTAACTGCTCATCCTTAAAAAAGTAGTAGGTAGCTTAGAATCAGCTAGCATTGTCCTAGCAGCCTCAATTAGTGTTCTATTTTTCCTCTCAGCTACTCCATTTTGTTGAGGAGTTCTAGCTACACTAAATTCTCTCTTAATACCTTTTCTCTCACAAAACTGATTCATCTCCGTAGTCTGAACTCATTCATGTCACACCTAATTACCTTAACCCTTGATCTATTAGATTTTCTACTCCAGTTATAAAGGACTTAAGAATGCCACTAGTCTCATCCTTAGTAGCTAGAAAGAAAACCCAACTAAACCTACTGTAATCATCTGTGACAACTAGGCAATACATCTTTTTCATTAAGCTTTTTACAAATGTTGGACCAAACAAATCCATGTGCAACATATGTAAAGGTTGGCTGATTGAACTTACTGTTTTGGACTTACAAGAAGCTCTATGTTGCTTTCCCTTTTGACAAGCAACACAGGTTTGATTATTTTCAAAAAGTTTTAAAGGTAAACCTCTTACAAGATTTCCCTTAACCAGTTTATTCATAGTTTTGAAATTTATGTGTCCAAGCCTTCTATGCCAAAGTTTAGATTCATCAGATGTGACTTTTGCAAAGAGACAAGTTAGACCTCCTTTAGGAACAATATTCTTTAATCAACACTATACATATTGTTCTTTCTAGGAACTTTAAGTAAAACATGACTTTCATCAGTTACTTAAAGTTTAGGAGTATAAGAATAATACATTCAGTGTCAGTAAAGAGAATACATTCTTCTTGTCAACACATTTGTGGAGACCACTAAAGAAGTGTTAAACTTTAATTCTCTTACAAAATAAACCATTCTCAAAATCCTAATTATCCAGTTTTTTGATGTACCATCTATGCCGATGATTTTCCCTCCTTTGAATAACCTCCAAGCAACATATCCTTCATCAATTTCTTCAAAGTCTATAAGATAGGACATGTTCCCTGTCATGTGCCTTAAGCATCCACTGTCAATCACTCCTTGGTCCTGTAAATCCATTTGTGATTGCCTGCACATATGGTAAGAAAATCAGTCTCATTTGTTGACGCCAAGCCATCACTGACTTGGATCTGCCTGTGTGCATCAATATAATCAAACCGTCTTTAGAATGATTGATGCGTTGATGTTTTTAGAATCATGGTCAAAACTTTAGTCTTTGTTTCAACCCAACAAGTTTAGGCCTTAACATCATTAATCTGTATTACCTTAACAGCAATTAAGTATCTGCTTTGGCTAGCAGTATTATCTAACTGCTTTGGCCTAGAGTATTAACATTCTTACCACTAACATCATAACCCTCTGATTAAAATTACTGTTTTTTAGTTTGTTGTATATTGTTAATAGGCATTCTAACAGTTAATGTGCTTTATTAAAACATTTGTCATGGTCTTGTACTATTCACGTTGTTTTGGTAGCAAGTATTAACTGTCAAATCAGTAGTAAGTGATACTAGGCCTAGACCTCATTAAACCTGTCTTTTGGAACAATGTTCCTTTTGGATTGGAGTGAGTCATTCTAGAAAAATTTTGGTGATTCACCATTTGAGTATAGTTCCACACTGGTTTTACCATCCTTTTATTATTAAATTGTCTCTGATGGTTATCATAATATAACATAAGATGTCAAAACTTCACATATCAAACAAGCTTTGTTTAAACATCTCAAAATTACTTCCTAATCTTTGAGACATCATATTATTCCAGTTTCTTTGATTGCCTTTAGGAATGTGAGTGTTTTGCTTATTTTGATCACCTTGTTTAACAATTGTTTTCCTAGGAGATTTTACTTGCTCTTTAGATTTAACAAACCTACTTTAGCAAAACTAGACGTAACTGTTATCTGTCTCTTTCATAGCCTGAGGCACATCATCTTCCTCACTATCAGACACCCAATCCTTAATAATTGGAGCACCATTAGTGTATTTTTACTACTGCTTAACCATTATGCTGCTCTTCATTGTTACTACTGCTTGGTATTGATTACTACTATTGTATTTTTAGTGCTGCTCTTCATGGATGGTACTACATGGTATTCGTTACTACTGTTGGTTAGTTCTTCGTACAGTTCTTATGGTTGATTCTATTACTTTTGGTTAAGATATGGTTAACATATTGTTTTTCAGGGGAAGAATATGATAAAGTGTTTAACCATTTGGATATGTTAAATGCACCACTTGAGGGAAGGATTTCACTTGTGCAAAAACAAGTTAAACCTTATTACTACTGCTAAGTCATATAATACAACTGCTAATAAAGTTTCTACAAGCTTGAATTCATATTCCTATTATGAGTTATAAGGTAATTTGATACCTTAGAAAGCTAGGAATAAAAGTGAAATATATGGATTGGTGTATTGTAAAGATCAAAGTTGCATATGTTCACAAGTTCCCTAATGGATAATGACAAAAAGGGGAAGATGTTATAGAGATGATTTGCAACTTATTGAGTGTGGTGGCATGTTCAAAGGAAATATTAAGTTAAGGGGAAGATTGAAGATTGTTTCATTCATGAAGATCAGATTTTTTGAAGATGAAGAATTGCTGAAGATTAAGCTACTATGGATCATCTTTGAATCAGTTTACTGTTTGTTTTGTCATCATCAAATAGGGGAAGATTGTTAGGAATTATTGATTTGATGATACAAAAGAACTTGCTTAAAAGGATAAAGAATGAAACAAAAGGATCAAAGTCGACAATATGGAATTCTACAAAAGATGGAGGATTCTAAAAGATTTGCTTAAAAGACAAAGATCAAAGATTAGGAAAATATTTAGTTTACCTAATACAATTAGATTTCATGTTTAAGTCATATGGACACTCTATAAAAGGAGTTCCCTAGACGAATGTTATAAGTGATGAGAATTGTGTTGCACCAAAACGTGTTGTGTGTATCCTAATGAGTGCGTTAGACATCTAGGTGGTTTAGCTCTAATATCAAAGTTCTTTGATCCAAATACAGTTAGGTAACCGTTCTATACTGATCATATAGAATTGGGGCTTGTAGAATGGAAACCTGTAAAAATAACATTGTTCTTTATTTAAATTCGCTGTGTATCAATACTTTGTTATTTTTGATCCTAGGAGTTCTAAACGATCTTCACAATTGGTATCAGAGCAACACCCTTGTTCTCAACTATGATGGTGCAAGCTCAACAGAAATAGGGTGAAGGTTCAGACATGCCAACTGATCCCCATTACACACCCACCATTATTCTTCCTGGCTACCTTAGGCTTGTCTGCACTAGCCTTAGCTTCACTAGTCTTAACTACAAGCTTTTTAACTGTAGCTCATAACTAGTAGGCTCATACACAAACTCTTCTAGACGTAACCCAAGATAATGACAAAATCAAGTTTTTTAGAGCATAAAGTTTCCTGTAGGAGGTGAACAGCATCTATACAACTAAACCTGGTTTTGCACTTATCAACTATCTGACAAACTAGTATTTTTAAAGTTTTTAGAAAATTTTTCAAATTTTCTACTGTTAGCTGAATTTCATCTTTTTTTTGTTTTTTTGAGCAATTCCATACTTTCTCCTAAGCTCGTTAATGGTACTTCTTTTAAATAATCTCACGTTTTAATAACCTTAATACTTCTTCATAAACTGACTCATTTTTCTATAAACTAAAAGTCCTTGCTTTCTTACAACTCAAACCTTTTATAACATTTAGTTTTATTTACCAAAACAAGATGAAAGAATAGTTTGAATCAGTAGATACCCAGAGTTAGAACTTGTAAAAAAGTAAGCCCATAAGTGCAAAGTTAGTATTACAATCTATGCTTGATCAATCCAATCATAATCACCAGAACATCACATGAGAATCAGACATTGGAAAAGTTGTCTCCACTCGCACACTTCTCTGTGCTTTCCCTGTTTCTGTTTTCATGGATCCTTAGCCCTGCACTCCCATTCAGAATGTCCCTTTTTGTGACAGTTTGTAACACTCCCCCTTGGACTTATCAAACCAATGGTCTCAAACCATTCACAGAAAGCTTTCATCCGAGTCTTCTTCAAGAAGTCACCTTCCCTCATTGTTAGCAAAGCCATCTGCCACCTCAAGTCCATCACTTCTAAATCAACAGGATTAATTTTATTGCAAGTCCTCATTGTCAAGTTATGGACTGTTTGGTTGACTTACCAAGAAAGCACACGCATCACTCAAGTTTTGTCCAGAATGTTGTGATTAACAGCAGACGCATGATTGCTTAACAGTTGAGCACCATAACATTATTAAACTGCTCCATTTGTACTGCTGGGCAGTTTGAGGACACACAGGGCTAACGTTATTATGTGTTTGAGCTAAGGCTTAATGTCCCATTGACTTCTGGTTATATACTTTGAGATTGTTGTAAAGATCATCCATGTTAATTGTCTCTAATCACTATTCCACCCACACAACAGCATGTTGTGTCATTCTGGTGACAACTTCTTTAACACTTCTGTTCACGTCTTCTGGAAAAGTGTTTCACCTAAAATCTCCAGCTGACTCACAAGCTTCTGAATCCTATCAAAAGTTTGATCAAGGGTTTCTGAGCTAGGACCAGTAAAGTTTTCATACTGTTGTTTCAAGAGATTTCTTTGAGTTTTCTTTGTAGCAGCATTCCCACCAAACCTCTTTTCAATAGCTTCCAGCAGCAACTATCAACTTGATGAGTGAACTTTAACTTGTATAATTACATTAGGTATTCCCATCATCAAGGTGCTTATGGCCTTCACTTCTAACCTCTTTTGAGCCTTCTCTTCAGCAGTTGTAGGAGGTATTATTTTCCCAACACCTTCCACAAGTGTTGATTTAGGTGCAAAGTTTCTATTCTCTATGACTTCCCATAGAGCATAGTCAATCATCTGAATGTACTGTTCTATTCTCATTCTCCAGATCTCAAACTCACCAGGTTGAGCAAGGTACTTTTTGATGCAGCCCCATGATGAGTCAGAATTCTGAATCCATATCTTCTAGCAAAGAGATCTTGTGTATTCAGACAGGTTCTTCTTATTTAAAGTTTCTCAACCTAGCTCTAATACCACTTGTCGATCCCACCTCAATGGATCTTGAATTCCTTAGCTTGTGTAAGGTTTAGTTATGCAAGATAAATCCTACGCAACTATAGTAGAAACATTGATGATTAATACTAAAGATTATTGCGGAATCTAAATCTTTAATATAAGAAGAATTCTTCAATGAAACAACATTCTAATGAACACTCAGAATAACAAACAAAAGCTTCAATATATTAATACGAATACTCTAAATAGTATTAAGGTTACAAAACCTTGAAGCTATGACAATTCTCTGATTGACTTGATTTGATACTTTGATATCTTGATATTGATACATGGAATTCTATACCCTAGGACCTCCTTTTATACACCAAGGAGTCCCAATGGGATTACAATATTTTCCTAAGTTATCATGATCTTCTAAACAAATAACTTATACGTATCATTTACAAGAATATCTCATACATATCTCATAAGAAATCTTTATCTTTTCTCTGAGCAGTCTTTATCCTTTCAGCAGTTGTCACTATTATAACCACAAGCATTAACTTATAACACCACATATAAATTTTATTTCCAGCAGCACTAACTGTGTACAAGCAGCATTAACTACTTAGAAAGTTTTCTTCAATCTTCACCAGCAGTACTAAGTTACACTAGCAGTACTAACTTTACTCTAGCAGTACTAAACAATTCTAGTATTAGGGTGTCCAATTTCTGGTCGGGTTTGGTTGTGTTGACAGGTTGGCGGGTCAGAAAACCTCAACCTGAACCTGACCCATTTAAATAATCAGGTCAGTTATGTCAACCCTAACCTGTTTACACATAACCCGAACCTGACCCATTTAACCCTTATTATATATTTGGGTTGACGGTAAATAGTTACACGGTTTTATGGGGTTAAACGGAGTTTTGGGTTACGCGCCTTTTAACCCGTTTTATATACACAAGTTTTTGACACAGTTACACGGTTAAACACTTAAATGGTTTAAATGGGTCGACCATTTTAACCCACTTAACTCGTATAATAACAATTTAAAATAATTTTAAATTAAGAAAAAAATCTTAAACGGGTTGGCGGGTCGACCCGCTTAATTTATTCTCAACCCGAACCTGACTTGTTTAATAAACGGGTTAGATAGGTTGACCCAAACCCGACCCAAATATATATAGACTCAACCCGAACCTGTTAATTTTCGTGTCGGTTTCAGGTCGGGTTTCGTGTCGGGTCAAAATTGCACCCCTAACACAGTAGTAACTAGCAGTATAATTATACACTAGCATATTAACTTACACTACAGTACTAACTACATAGCATATTTTTTCTATTAAGATTACTAATAGCACTAATTTATTTCTTAGCAGCAGTAACTAATACCCTTAACTCGGTAACTTCAAGAAGCTTTTTAATCCCAACAATCATGCCATATGCTTCAGATCTGAACCTCCAATTTCAAGGAAAATCAAAATAAGTCTGAGTTTAGCCACCTCTACAGCAGAAATCTGCCCTCAAGAAGAATCGCTAAAGCTAAGAAAGATGCAACTACCAAACCAAAACCGACTAAGAAGAAGGCACCTGTTAAGGCTGACTGAGGCAAGGGTTTGAATGTACTTTCGGAAGTAGCTCTATCTGAAGCTGATTAGCTCAAGGAGGCTACAAAACGAAGCAAGAAATACTTTCACATCTCTCATACAAGTGGCTCAGGTGATGGAAATGATTTGAATCAAGGGTTCTTGATGAGCAACATCTCAAGACACTGGGTGCAGATAAGAACTGTACAAAACTAGGGGTTCCTGATGTACCCAAATACGATTCTGAAAGTGAGAAAGAGTCTTGGGGTGACAGTGGAGAAGAAGATGAAGATGATGAAAACGATTCTGAAGATAAAAGTAATGATGGTAAAAATGATGATGATGATGATAACCAAGAAGGTGATGACACGAATGACGATGACGAAGAGACTGATAGTGATAGAACTGAGTCAGATAGAATCAAGGATTCATGTTGTCCAATCAGATACACGAAATACTAGTGAAGAAGAAGAAGAAAAGATGATGATTAAGAAACAAAGGATGATGAAGAATATGATAGTCAATAAAGTTGTATACAGATGTGAAAGTGAATTTGGGAAATGAAGATACCTGAGATGAACCAATGTGATCAAGGTTGCCTCAGAACAACAAAAATTTTCCAAGAATCAGTTTTGAGCAAGTAGAGTAAAGACGCTCATGTGACACTTACTCCGGTCCTTGACACACAAAAGGCTAATGAACTTGTACAAAGTTCTTCTGTCTCCTCCGACTTTACAAGCAAGCTCCTAAATCTTGAGAATCCTTCTCCAGCTGACAATGAGATTGCTTCATTGATGGAAACCTCATCTCATCATGCAACGGCCGTTCCTGAAGTTAATCCAGTTTCACTACAACTAATCCTCCACCACCTCTATTCTTCAATCCTCTTCCACAACAAGCAACACCAACTCCAACCTAACAACTTTTGAAGCTACAGCCTCATTTACTTCTCTTCTGGATTTCTCATTTGTATTCAAGTTCAACGACAGAGTCACCAACTTGGAAAAAGATCTGTTAGAGATAAAGCAAGTTGACTAGTATGCATCAAGCTCTCTCCTCCATTCCTGCTATAGTTGATCGTTACATTAATAACAAACTTGGAGAAGCTATAAACAAGGCTATTCAAGCACATAATTTGGACTGTAGACAAGAAGCTCAGGATGAGAAGAATCAATACATAGGACTCGTTGACACATCAATAAGAACTATTATTAAAGAAGAAGTTACAACTCACTCCTCCAGATTCACCCACAAGCCGTCTCATACGAAATTGAAACACCTGTAATAAAGAGAAAAATGTTAGAAGAATCATTAGAAGCTGCAGTCTTGGCAAGGTATTCCTCACAACCAAAGTCTACTTATGAGGCGACCACATTACTCTTTGAATTTGAGCTTACAAAGATTCTTCTAGACATATGCAGAAAGCATAAACCCATCTTAGAGTCTAATATACAAAAAATAACTTTATATTTAATGCTCTGGGTCGAGTCTTATAACACTGACAAAGATCTATTCAATACATATGGTGAAGTATTTACGTTGAAGAGGAGTCGAGATGACAGAGACAAAGATCGAGACCTCTCCGCTGGATCAGACCGAGGGATGAAAAGAAGGAAATCAAGCAAAGAAGATGAGTCATCCAGAGATTCAAGGTCAAAGGAAAAGAAGTCTTCAAGCACATCTAAAGATGCCTCCCAATCTCAACATAAGCATTCTGGAAAGTGTGCCTATACAGAGAAGCCAAGTCACGCAATTGATGACTCGGGAGTGCTACAGGATCAAGAGTTCGACACGGGTAACAATGATGAACAACCCACTGACAAGGAAGTTTCCAAAGCTGACTGGTTCACGAAACCCGAACGACCTCCAACTCCTGATTCTGATTGGAATAGGAGACAACATGTTGACTCCCGACCTCCAAAGACCTGGATTAGTCAAGTTGTTCGTGCTAAAGAACCTCGTGCTTCATTCGATGAGCTCATGGATACCTCATTCGACTTCTCCGCATTTGTCTTGAATCCGCTCAACATATTAAAGATCTAACTTAAGAAATTCTGGTTGGACCAGCATTCGAGCTACTGAAAGGCACTTGCAAGAGTCTTACAGAATTAGAGTATCATCTTGAAGAATGTTCCAAGGCCACAACCTCAAGAAACACTGTTAGGACCAGCGTTCAGACTTCTCAAAGGCACACATTCCAATTATGTTGAGTTGGAATATGATTTTGAAGAATGCTACAAGACTCTTTCAGGAAAAACTTGATTGGGAGAATCCAGAAGGCGGTGACTATCCATTTGATCTTATTAAACCCCTACCTTTAGTTATGAGTAGAGATTGTCAAAAAGTACCTGTTGATTACTTCTTCAACAATGATCTCAAGTATCTGCAAGGAGGTATTTCGACTATGACCTACACGACTTCTCTTACAAAGACAAAGGCTGCTCAATATGATCTTGCAGGCATTGAACACATGGTTCCAAATATATGGGTTCCGGTTAAAGTCGCCTATGATATACATGCACTATGGGGTATTTCTCATTGGAGAGAACAACGTAAGACCTTCTATGCATATGCACGAGGCCTGCAATCAAGACATGATGTATATTCCACGAAACGTTTTCGGGCGGCAACTCAGGTCGAGGTAATAAGGAAACATGGGTATGCATATCTGAAAGAGATTGTTGTAAGAAGAGCCGATAACGACCTTTATAGATTTAAGGAAGGCGACTTTCTACTTCTTCGTATCAATGACATCGAAGACATGCTTCTCCTTGTTGTTCAGAATCGGCTTACCAGAAGCTTGGCTATTCAGAAGCGAGTCGTAGATCTTCAACTCGGAGTTAAAAGTTACCAGAAAAAGATCAACGTCACCAGGCCACAAACTACCATATCCGGCATCAGGAAAAGAGACCCGTACACTCCATACCAAGACCCTCAAGGATTCATTTATGTCGACAACAATGGGAGAAACAGGTTGATGCGATCAGACGAACTTTACAAGTTCAGTGATAGGACATTAACTGGGCTTCGAACTTCGCTGGATGACATAACAAAGAATATCCGAATGGAGTACCTGCCAAAGAGAAGATGGAGTACATTGGAGAAGAAAAGAGCTAATATCATGATCAAGGCGATTGACAAGCAGTTGAAAGAAAGAAGGTTGATGAGGAGTCTCGAAAAGTTTGTTGGTGGAAGGCACTACGAAACTGACCTCCGGCTACTTCAACGAACAATATGACTTTGTCATATTGTGTTCGTCATCATAAGGTCATTTCGTATATTTTATAAACTTGTGAATATGTATATATGTAGTGTAGACTTAAAAGTAGGCATATATAGTGTTTGAGTATGAATTTTCAAGAATTTCTTAGTAAATTCAAAAATTTTCAAATTAACATACTCAAACACCATATAATTCCCTCATAATTTGAGGGGGAGCATTAAGATGTTCCAATTATCGGCTTGTTAATAATTGGACATTTTTTCCCTGAAACCATGAATATTTGAATCAATTGATATCCAAAATATCAAGAGATTTGACATTTTTGATAAGGGGAGAAAATGTGATTAAAATATATGGCTAATAATGTGATTTTTATGATCTCAAGTGTATGCTTTCCCACATATGTGCTAAACTCTTTTGATTAATCGATGCACATATGAAGGGGGAGCAAATGGTTAAGTGATGGCTGAAATGTGGAAGTACCAAAGACCGACCATTTATATTACTGTATTGGAGTTATAAGGTGGTTAAGTTTAGGTATCCATTCCCATGATCCAGCCAGAACCGGAGGGATCTACCCAGGGATATTCCACTAGATAGTGTAGAAGTCCTTAGGTATGAAAAAAGGAGTAAAGTGAGATTAAGGGAAAAGTGCCGACTGAGATGGAGCTAGTACTGGAACAAACCCAACAAGGTACTAGTTATGAAGTCTCGGTAAGCGCTGAAGGGGTTGAAGAATTAAAAAGAAAAGTTAAGATAAAGGGTGAAAAGAAAGAAGCCCTCCTTACACTTAGGCAGAAACCGGGTCAATACATTTGCTGTCTAGAATCACAAAGATGATTGCTGACATTGAAGACTGACATCATGGACCCAGTGATGCAATGCACAACCCTCCCTAGCCACTCAGAATCTCTCAAAAGATTTCTGTTTCATTTCTCACGGAGATTACACGCATTTCTATCAACTTTCTCACTCTGAGTTAGTTGGTATTAAAAAGGTGGCAGTCTGCTCCAGCCTCCGATCACTAAAACCAAAAGTGCACTATTGAGTCTAGAGCCAAGAGATCATCCATAAATCTCATTAGGACACTATTCGAATGTATTTGTTGCTCACACAATGTGAAAACAAGTAATGATTTAAGAGTCCTACGCATTATCCTTGTGATTTTGCCAGAACATCAGAGTGATACGAAAGTTATTCACAATGACGATGGAAATCCTTCTAGAGCCAACATCAAACAAGCTCTTGGTAGGTGACTTGTGCGATTCTATACGAATCAAGCTTGTGACAACTAGAAAGAAACGATGGTGCGATTCTATATGAATCAAACTTGTTCCAGTATATGAATTGACGATTGATGAATTTTGAAATGCTTAAAACTCTCGATGTGTCGCAAAAACACTTTAGCAAGTGACACGTCGATTGATTTTTTTCTCAAATCAATTTTTATTTCAATCGGTGAGATAGTAACTCGCTGGTTCACTCTTACCGTGCTGTCTGCTTTGAGACGTTCCGGTAATGAGAACATGCTGAGTACGATGAATCTAATACATATGTGTTAGAAAGATTCAATACTACAGCTGGAAATCCTGTCAAGGAGATTCTTCTCAAATTGAATCTACCTGATCACAGGTCGATCCTCACGGATTCGAAGGTTACTCCAACCAAACACGGGCGAATGACAAAGCCATATTCGTCCCCCAGATTTATTGCTAACTGTTTTATTTCAGGAATATATAAAGATGGACATGGAGGTACCTGGTTCCAGCAGACTCACAAGATTCATAGCCACATGCTCATACTCAACCGACGTTTATAAAGACATCATGAAAGCTCAAGTACATGTTTCAAGACTTCCGCTACTCTGATACCATACGTCTTTCTTGAAACGACAAAGTGTGAAAGTTAAAGAAATTCAAGAAAGATGCATCATTAAAGCTTTCAAGTTATCATATCAAGAAAAGTATGAGCATGTCGGTCCAAAGTCACAAGATCACAAGATGGCAAGATTACAAGACGATGTAAAGAGATTATGCTTGGTTGATGATCTCAAGAAGTTCAAGATCACATTCATATCAAGTCAAAGATACAAGTCAAAGCCTAAAGTCAATGATCACTACATCAATTCATAAGTTAAAGACTACGAGCTCAAGACTGAAGTCAAAGCATAGTATGCTAGGTTTAAGTTTTTGTAAATTAGAGTGACCTCCCATAGGGGGAGATTGTTAGGAATACGAAAAGTATCGGTCACTTCCAATATAGTTAGTCGTAGCTCGTAGTAAGTCAAATATGTAATGTTAGTAAGCTAATCGGGCTAAAGTCACATGGAACGCCCATAACCAAGCCTATGGCCGGTTATAGCTTAGGATATTTATACCCTCTCCACATATGGAGAGGGTGTTGGTTGTTCATTTTCTCACACATACTTAATCTAATATTCTCTTCTTTGTTTCTCTCTCTAAGTGTTCATCCAACCACCTCTTTCTCTCTTTAAAACTCTCAACTAATTCCATACTTTATGTGTTAAGATATTCTATACAATCTTTGATAAAGGAACGAGATAATGTCAAAACATAATATCAAAAGCTTTTTGATTCAATCAAAAGGACACGAACTAAAATTCAAGGGGAAATCAATGATTTGATTAAGAATGTTAATCAAAAGACATATGACTATGTGGATGTTCATGCTTAAAATCAAGATCTTTTGATAACAATATCTGAGTTAAAAGCTAAACTGAAAAATGATAAAAAAGGTAAGTCTGTGAATACTAAGTTTGGCAAAGATATTGTTTCTCATAATCTTCTTTGTGTCACACCGTTAAATAAACCAGTTTTTCAAAAGAAAATTATTGCTCCTAAACAAAAGAGAAACATGTCTTGTCAAAAACAGTCACTTTACAGACTTCACCTAACAAACAACAAGCTGTTGAAACAAACAAAAATGTCATAGCACCAGGAATGTACAAAGTTGAAAAGACATAAAACACAAATACCAACAAAGCTAAGAGTGTTTTATCTTCTACAAGATTGACATCTATTTCTAGTGTTAGAAGACCATCGAATAGAGATTCATCATTAAAGAATAGTGTCTTATCCAACACTAAGAATTCATCTGAGAAAGAAGAAGTTTCTGATAGGTTAAATAAAAAATCAGATGTTGCATTTAAGGATGTTGATGCAAACAAAAAGATTGTAACTAATGATGATATTAAAAATGCTCTTATCGCGAAGAATGTATTGTGTGTTACTTGTGCTAAAAATGTGCTTATCCCATGTCATGATGACTGTCTTGCGAAATATAAATTGAATGTGCATTTGAAAGTTAGGAGAGCCTTATTTACTACTTCTTGAACAGCAAAATCTAAGTTTAAAGATCCAACTCACGTAGTTTCAAAGACTAGGTTTTCTGTTCAGACTGTTCAATCCAAGTCCTTAGATACTACTCTCGTAGTTTCCAAAACTAAGATTGCTGCAATTACTCCCTTAAGCGCCAAATATAAAGTTTATAGTGCTTTTAATTTGCGAGATAGTTCACTTAGCAATTACATGAAGAACAAAATTTGAACTAGTCGAATGTGGCAAAAGTGGTACGAATTACAACAAAATGTTGGTTGGTTACCTGTTAAAACGCCTCTGAATGTTAATAGTCGACCTACTGCTAAAACATCAGTGTCTGTTAAAAAATAGGTAGTCAAATTGTCCACTTGTCCAAAAATATTGTCTTTATGTGTACAAGGAAACATCATTGTTTGTCATGTATATTACGTTGAAGGCCTAAGACATAATCTCTTCAGTGTCGGATAATTCTGTGACGGTGATCTAGAAGTTGCTTTTCTCTCAAAACGTGTTATGTGAGAACTCTAGAATGAGATGATTAGCTTACATGAGATCATGAATCAAATTTATATACAATCTTCATTTTCGATATGGCTGCCTCTTCACCTGTTTATCTTATGTCTAAAGCCACTTCCACAAAGTCATAGTTATGGCACCGCAGACTATCACATCTCAATTTCGGTACCATAAACGATCTTACCAAACATGACCTGGTTGATGGTCTTTCAAAATTTAAATACGGAAAAGATCACCTATGTTCTGCATGTGAGCGGGGAAAGAGCAAGAAAGCTTCTCATCCACCCAAAGTGGTTCCAGGTACTCATTCCAAGTTGGAATTGCTACACATGGATTTATGTAGACCAATGCGGGTAGCATCAATCAACGGAAAGCAATATATTCTTGTGATCGTTGATGATTATTCTCGATTCACATGGGTATATTTTCTTGGCACAAAAGATGAGACTCCAGAGATTATAAAGAATTTCATTGCTCGAGTTCAGTTGAATTACAATACCAAAGTTTGCAGGATTCGCACTGACAATGGTATTGAATTCAAAAATGAAAACCTTAAAGCCCATTATGATAAGTTAGGCATTATGCAACAATTTTCGATTGCTCGTACGCCTCAACAAAATGGTGTTGTTGAACGTCGTAATCTTACTCTTGTCAAGGCTGCACGCACGATGCTTATCTTTTTACGATTACCATAATTTCTTTGGGTCGAGGCAGTTTCCATCACTTGCTTTACTCAAAATCGGTCGATAATTCATACAAGGTACAACAAAACTCCATACGAACTTTTTCATGGTAGAAAACCAAATGTGGAGTATTTTCATGTGTTTGGTTCATTGTGTTATCTAACAAATGACCGAGATAATCTTGGAAAAATGAAACCTAAAGCAGAGATTGATATCTTCATTGGTTATTCGAAAACATCCAAACATCCAGAGGGTTTCGAATTTATAATCGACGCACCAAAAAGATTATGGAAACCATCCACGTCAAGTTTGATGAGCTTACAGCTATGGCTTCTGAATATGACAGTTTAGAACGCGGTTTTTAACGATTCATCAATGATGATTCATCAACAGAATCCATGAATATTCCATCTAAGGAAGATTTAGATAATTTGTTCAGGCCAATATACGAAGAATACTTTGAGAAGAGGTCTTCTGACACGTCCATCAATTCCGCTGCACCACAAGTTCATAATCATGAAGACTCACCTTCGACATCTTCAAATGTTGTTGAATAGCATGAGGCTCCTCCCATTGTAACTACATCCAAAGAACAAACTTCTCCAATTCCCTTAAATGAGATTGATGAAACCAATCAAGAAGACTCTGCAAATTTTGATGGTAATACGGTATTTTTTCCATATGATATCCTAAATTTTAAGGAAGCTGAGTCGTCTATAACAGCCTTAGATCCATCAAATATGTATGAGTTCCACCAAGTACAACCCTAAACACATATCTGGACTGAAGCTCATCCTTTGGAACAAGTAATTGGTGACCCATCCAAACTAGTGATGACTCGACAATGACTTCATGCTGATTATGAGGTATGCATGCATGCATTAACAGTCAGTACTCTCAAACCAAAGAACGTCAAAGAAGCCATGTCAGATCATAGTTGGATAGAATCAATGTAAGACGAGTTACATCAATTTAAGAGACTAGATGTTAGGAACTAGTCCCTAAACCAGATAGAAAGAATATAATTGCTGTCAAATGGCTTTGGAAGAACAAAAGTGAAGCAGAAACATTCAAAACAAATCTTGTCTTGTTGCAAAGGGATACAAGCAGGAAGAAGGCATCGATTTTGAGGAATCCTTTACTTTGGTTGCTCGTCTTGAAGTCGTTTGTATGTTCGTTGCTTTTGCTGCATATAAAAATATTACAATCTTTTAGATGGATGTCAAGACTGCATTTCTCAATCGTCCATTAAAAGAGGAAGTTTATGTTAGCCAACCTGATGCATTTGTCGATCCAGACTTTCCAGATCATGTCTACAGGTTGAAAAAGGCACTATACGGTCTCAAACAAGCTCCACGAGCATGGTATGAAAAACTGTCTTCATTCCTAATTGAACACCATTTTACTAAAGGTATTTTTGACCTGACTTTGTTTACATGACGTCACGAGGGAGACATATTACTTGTTCAAGTATATGTCGATGACATCATTTTTAGGTCTACTAATCCAGATTTTTTAAAACGATTTGCAAATCTTATGAAAAATAATTTTGAAATGTCTATGATGGGTAAACTTAAGTTCTTTCTTGGACTTTAAGTTCATCAATCTTCTCGTGGCATATTCATTAGTCAGTCATAATACACAATTGAGCTTTTAAAGAAACATGGTATGGATGAATGTGTCTCCATGAGCACACGAATGGCCACTGAGAGACTGGATGCTGATTTACAAGACACTCCTACTGACCAAACAACTTATCGTCGAATGATTGGAGGGCTCATGTATCTAACAGCCAATCTCCTAGATATTGCTTTTGCCACCTTTGTTTGTGCTTGTTATCAAGCATGTCCTACGGTCAAACACCTCAAAGAGGTTAAACGAATCTTTCGGTACCTAAGACAGTCCTATAACATGGTCCTATGGTATTTGAATGATTCTGGATTTGAACTAATTGCATATTCAGACGCAGACCATGCAGGATGTAAAGACAACTACAAAAGCACATCAGGAGGTTTACAATTGTTAGGTGAAAAACTCGTGAGCTGGAGTTCTAAAAAGTAAGATTGTACTGCGATGTCTACAAGTGAAGCTGAGTATGTATCATTGTCTGTGTGTTGTGCACAAGTCATCTGGATGCGTAGACAACTACTGGAGTATGGAAACAAGTACAACAGAATACCGATGTATTGTGATTTAAAGAGCACTATTGCTATTTCATGTAATCCGGTTCAGCATTCACGTACAAACACATAGACATCCAGTATCATTTTATTAAAGAACATGTTGAAAAGGGAACGGTGGAATTATACTTTATCGGAACAGAATACCAACTTGTGGATCTGTTTACTAAATCTCTTCCTAAAGAACTCTTTAAGTACTTTGTTCATCGCTTTGGTATGAGATGTATGACTCCAACACAGTTGGAAAGTCTAGCAAAGTTATCTTCTTGAAAAAGATCATACATCAAACTTGTAAATAAATTTTCCAAAACAAAATAAATATTGAAAAATCTAGAAACTCAAAAATATTTTCTTAATGTTTTTCAAATACAAAAATAAAAAATGTAAAAAGATAAAAACATAATTTAATCAAAATCACATGTCTTCTCATTTCAAATCAGATTCATGATTTGATTTTTTTTTACAATTACTTTCATTGTCAATATTGGATCATGGTCTGAGGGGGGGTTATTTTGATAACAAATGTGTTCTCATTGTCAAAACATGTATTTTTGTTATTTCCATTCACGTACATGACCTGCATTTTAAGTTCACCTCGTTTTCAAAAATCAATAAAAATAATAATCTCTCGAATGTTTGATAGATTTTAATAAAATGGTATATTTTTTAGGTGGAGTTTTTCATTGTTTTGTGTAAATCTAGACTTTGAAAAAGGAAAAATTCCAATATCGGACTAACTGTACAAAAGGATCACAATCCAAGGGATAGTTTTTTTTTTAACTTTTGATAATAAAAAGGTTTCTAAAACCACAAGGACCAAAATGTCATTTTTCAAAAATAAAATTCAGAAGAAAAACCACAAGGACTGAAAGTTTCACTTTCCAAACTTGAAATTTCGGAGGGTATAAATAGGATTTAAATTTCATTTTCCATTTTTTTCTTATTCCGAATTTCATATCGAGAAAGAAAAGAAAAAAACAAATCTTTGATTCTGAGTTCATAATAACGACCACAAGTTCTTTTTCTTCTCAAAAGTGAGTATTTTTCACTATTACAGGTTTTGGAGACATAGTGTAAAGATGTTTTTAATATCGAAATTAAATTCGATAAGTAATTTGGGTTTCCAAAATTGGGGGTTTAGGAAAATGATGATTGAAAAAGGCTTGATGATGTTATTAGGACTGGTGGTACATGATTAATTGCAATGATTGTTGTTTAATCTTCAAAAATAACAAATTCGATGTCTTAGTCAAATTCGAAAGTATTTAAGCTTTGTCGAAATTGATTAAAATAGAATAAATGCCAATAAATGATTAAAATGGATTCTTTTAAGCTTGATTAGATCGAATTTGTTGAAGAAGTGGATCAAGATAATCATTTTCAACATGACAGAATTGATCTCGGAAGTCAAAGCCTGAAAAAGTTAAATTTCGGAAGTCAAAATTTGAAAAAGTCAACTATCAATTTTGGAACTGCCGAATTTGTTGATAAATGCTTAAATTTTTTTGGGGGGGGCTTTCTAGATTTCATATGTGTTACTGATAATGTGTTGTATAAAGCTCGAATGTCTGTGAATACCAAGATCAGTGTCTCATGTGAATTTAAATTTCAAATGTTTGTGAAAAAAAGGTAACACAAAAATTAAAAACATGTGATCAAGTTTTGATGAATTTTATACTTTGTATCAAATGTGTCTATTCTCAATTGTTTAAGTGGTCTAAGTCATGTCCGGTTACGATCGTTTTCTGCATTGAACAGAATGAGGAGTGAGTGACTTAGTGACCATTCAATTGTTAAATTAGATGTGTTTGTTTACATTGTATAAGATTCATTACAAGAAGGAAAAATGACGAATTATAAAATAACTAGAGCCTGATAATTCAATTCTCAATTGTGTAAGTGGTCTAAGTCATGTCCGGTTTTGACCGTTTTCTGCAATGAACGGAATGATGAGTGAGTGACTTAGTGACCATTCAGTTGTTGAATTGAGTTTGAATGATTCTATCTTATTAAATACAAATGATTTTGCACAAATGATTTTTGACAAAGTTCTCAAATTTCTGTATTGTGTCAAAAATGGTACTCTTGCACAAAATGTTTTAAGAATATGAAAGATATCCCTTCAATTTCTTAAAATTTGAGTCTTACTCAAAAACTGAGAGTATCTTCATAATTCTTGAAAGAGTATCATTTCACAAAGAATTTCTGGTGAGGATATTCTAAACAGAAAAAGAGACAAAAACCATACGCGAAAAAGCAAATCTGAAGTGAGCTCGAAAAAGAAATGCCAGAACACACAAAAAGAGAAATCAAAAGAAAAATGTGAATAAAGCGTATGGCATGTGCTAGAAAAAGCACATGAGAAACAAACTGATCAAAGATATGTTCAAAAAGAATTTCCATAACATATAAAAACAAACAGAGCGGAAAGAGATAAAAATGTCATCTAAATTGTTAGTTATCTAACACTTTGTCATTACTCATTCAGTAATCATCATGGCACAACCACAAATATCAACTGATGTTCATCAAGATGAACTTTGTCCACCCAACAAACGCTATGCACTTATGGATGCTAACAAGAAGATCGATCTTGATAATCCACTGTATCCAACTGAAAGCAAAATCATGGTAAACATCATTCAGAATCATCCACTATGATTCAATGTTGATGCTTCTTCATCTGTGCCATGGATCTACTTGGAGCAGTTCTGGCATACTTTGCAAGAAGATAGATCAAAGTATAGGCTCAAATTTGTGCTTGATTGAAAAGAGTTAACTTTGACTCTTAATGATTTCAGAAGAATCTTTCATCTGCCTCAAGCTACCGATAACAATCATGAATGATTTGTTGCTGCTCCAAAGTTTTCAGAAATGGTTCTATTCTTTCTAAATACTCTTGGATTCACTTTGGAGTTACGATCACCATCCAACTTCATGACGACAAGACTTGTACAACCATGGCAGTCACTTGGAAAAATATTTGCTCGATGTCTTACTACGCAAGTCACTGGTCATGATCAACCGCCTTTGCAGATAATACAAATGTTATATTGTTTTGTCAACAATATACATGTAGATTATGTTGAGCTACTTTAGGAAGGATTGCACTATTCACTTAAAAATCCATCAACACAAATTCCTTACCCAAGATTCACAAAAATCATTATAGGACACTACATGACTGAATTCCCTAAGATTTCTCGCAGAGCTCGTGATAAGTACCACAATTTGGAAGACGATGTGATGGATAAGAACATATTCAATTCAGGGAAGCATAAAGACGGTGTTGGAATGAAGATTCCAAGTTGGATGATCACAGATGAGATGAAGCTCATGGATCATTATCGGATGTATGTTGTGGTGTTTGGAGTAGATGTTCCTACGACTCAGTCACAATCGATTGAGTCTACCCATGGAACGCATAGGACACTTAGCGCCCTAGGTTACCTAACCTTGAGACGGATGAAGGAGAATCTGTGAAGTTTGAATAACTCCTTAGATCGTTGTAAGCTCAGGTTGTTTAGACCTTATCTAGGATAATGATAACAATGAACATAAAGTATATGCATAGCGGAAATAGCATAAGAACATTGATATCATAACAAGGTTTTTCATTCATTACCTTTCACTATTAGCCCTAATTCTACAAGATCAACTGTAGAACGGTTATCTACAAACTAACAGGGATCAAAGATCCTTGAGGCTAAACCAACCAAACCATCTAGGCATTCACATGCCTAGACACACACACACACACACCTTTTCTAGACATCTACATCTTGTGCACACCTTTAAACTACACACCTGATATCTCTTTATATAATAGAGATATCTAGGTTTACAAAGGATAAGAACAAATAAGATTAGGAAACTATAAATCAGCATTAAATACTATTTGACTAATCTTTAATCAGCATTAATGTTGATCTTTATCTTTTAGCTGATCTTTATCTTATACTTAAATGAGGAGATCTTCTAGGAAATCTTCAAAATCTTCCATCTCTTGAAGAATTCCAGCTTTGCGTTTGAGTCCTTTTGTTTCATTCTTTTATTCACTTTGTCTCATCAAATCTATAATTCCCAACAATCTTCCCCTATTTGATGATGACAAAACAAACAAAGTCGTGTACGAACTTCATCATAAAGCCAAAGCTTCCCCTGAAGTTGAGATGTAATCATCTCCCTGAATGAAACAAAATCTTCCCCTTAATTCAAATTTCCTTTGTAACCTTGCCATGCCACCACACATAATAAGCTGCAAATCAATAAACCTGTAATATTCTTCCCCTTTTTGTAATCATCCAATAGGGGTCTTCTTGTAGAAATGCAACTTGGATCATAACAGCTACAAATCATATACCACAACTACTAATCCAGCCTTCCAATACTCAAAATACCCGCCATGAAGTATAATTCAAAAAATGACTTTGAGCAGTAGAAATATAAACTAGCAGTAGTAATAAATGACTAGCAGTAGTAACAAAACACTTCCCCTCAAGTGGTGCATGTAGATGGTTAAACATTTAAACAATAAGCTTCCCCTGAAACCAATATGTTTACCATCTCTTGAATCTCGAACTCAGTAGGCTCTATGTAGTGGTTACTGATGAAGAAAACTGAGTATAACGAATTTAATGAAGAAGTAGAATCTCCTAAACTTGTGTCTTATGTCTTGCACTATCCACGTGACGTCGAACTCATACCAAGACTAAAATATAAGTAGATCGCAATCTCTTGACAAAATTCTCATCTATATGAGACACTGAGCACTACAACGTAACTCCTTAAAGTGATAGCAAATGTGCGCATTGAGCCCCATAAGAAAAATCACACACCTTTGCTAGATTTGTCAAGTCTTCATCAACACCATTGTAAGCACGAACAAGTTATCTATAAAATCAATGTCCTGCTATAAACACGACTTTAAGATATGATAAGACACGCACCTGTGAAACCCAACTACAACATCAAATAAGCTATAATTAACTGACTTCGTAATCACCTCTTCAAATAATCTCCAGAACGAGCCATAAAATCAATAATAATAAACTGAACAAAATTCAGTTCTATTCGAGATCCTATTTTCTTCTTTGTCCAATATCGTATACAACTAGCAGTGGAAACTACTAACTAGCAGTGGAAACTAAGCAGTTTCATTCGAGCAGTATTAAGTGTAAATGAGCCATATTAACTTTGAAGTCTAAGCAGTATTAACCATAACAAAGACAATATTAACCTGATGCAACCTGCTGCTGTAACATCCATCAAACCCAAATTTTTTAACCATATTAGGGTTTAATGAAAAACCCTAGTTTTCACCATCTTGATAATAATCATAATCCTCTCCCCCTTTTAAAGTATAAAGACAACACTTTAAAAGTGTCACAAAACCCAAAAATCACCATATTCGATCATGTCTTATAACAGGAGCACGGACCTTCTTTCCATCATGAACACGACTTCAAAACAACCTTGTAACATCCTAGATTGAGAGTCACATGGCTCTGATACCAATTGTTGAGTTTGAATAACTCCTTAGATCGTTGTAAGCTCAGGTTGTTTAGACCTTATCTAGGATAATGATAACAATGAACATAAAGTATATGCATAGCGGAAATAGCATAAGAACATTGATATCATAACAAGGTTTTTCATTCATTATCTTTCACTATTAGCCCCAATTCTACACGATCAACTGTAGAACGGTTATCTACAAACTAACAGGGATCAAAGATCCTTGAGGCTAAACCAACCAAACCATCTAGGCATTCACATGCCTAGACACACACACACACACACACCCCGTTTTGACATCTACAACTTGTGCACACCTTTAACTACACACCTGATATCCCCCCCCCACTCCATTTTTTTTAAATAAATAGAGATTTATCTAGGTATACAAAGTATAAGAACACATAAGATTAGGAAACTATAAATCAGCCATTAAAATACTATTTGACTAATCTTCAATCAGCATTAATGTTGATCTTTATCTTTTAGCTGATCTTTATCTTATACTTAAATGAGGAGATCTTCTAGGAAATCTTCAAAATCTTCCATCTCTTGAAGAATTCCAGCTTTGCGTTTGAGTCCTTTTGTTTCATTCTTTTATTCACTTTATCTCATCAAATTCTAAATTCCCAACAATCTTCCCCTATTTGATGATGACAAAACCAAACAAAGTCGTGTACAAACTTCATTATAAAGCCAAAGCTTCCCTTGAAGTTGAGATGTAATCATCTCCCTAATGAACAAAATTCTTCCCCTTAATTCCAAATTTTCCTTTGTAACCTAGCCATGCCACCCACCCATAATAAGCTTCAAATCAATAAACTTGTAATCTTCTTCCCCTTTTTGTAATCATCTAATAGGGGCATTCCTGTAGAAATGCAACCTTGGATCATTAACAACTATAAAATCATATACCACCACTACCTAATCCAGCCTTTCCAATACTCAAAATACCCGCCATGAAGCATAATACGAAAAATGACTTTGAGCAGTAGAAATATAAACTAGCAGTAGTAATAAATGACTAGCAGTAGTAACAAAACACTTACCCTACAATGTGCATGTAGAAGGTTAAAACATTAAACAATAAGCTTCCCCTGAAACCAATATGATTACCATCTCTTGAATCTCGAACTCAGTAGGCTCTATGTAGTGATTACTGATGAAGAAAACTGAGTATAACGAATTTAATGAAGAAGTAGAATCTCCCAAACTTGTGTCTTATGTCTTGCACTATTCACGTGACGTCGAACTCATACCAAGACCAAAATATAAGTAGATCGCAATCTCTTGACAAAATCCTCATCTATATGAGACACTGAGCACTACAATGTAACTCCTTAAAGTAATAGCAAATATGAGCATTGAGCACCATAAGAAAAATCACACACCTTTGCTAGATTTGTCAAGTCTTCGTCAACACCATTGTAAGCACGAACAAGTTATCTATAAAATCAATGTCCTGCTATAAACACGACTTTAAGATATGATAAGACACGCACCTGTGAAACCCAACTACAACATCAAATAAGCAATAATCAACTGTCTTCGTAATCACCTCTTCAAATAATCTCCAGAACGAGCCATAAAATCAATAATAATAAACTGAATAAAATTCAGTTCTATTCGAGATCCAATTTTCTTCTTTGTCCAATATCGTATACAACTAGCAGTGGAAACTGCTAACTAGCAGTGGAAACTGCTAACTAGCAGTGGAAACTACTAACTAGCAGTGGAAACCAAGCAGTTTCATTCGAGCAGTATTAAGTGTAAATGAGCCGTATTAACTTTGAAGTCCAAGCAGTATTAACCATAACAAAGACAATATTAACCTGATGCAACTCTGACTCCATAAAAGCCTAATAAATCATATAATCTCGAACAATTGCAACCTGCTGCTGTAACATCCATCAGACCCAAAATTTTTGACCATATTAGGGTTTAATGAAAAACCCTAGTTTTCACCATCTCGATAATAATCATAATCGTCTCCCCTTTTTAAAGTATAAAGACAACACTTTAAAAGTGTCGCAAAAACCCAAAAATCACCAGATTCGATCATATCTTATAACAGGAGCACGAACCTTCTTTCCATCATGAACACGACTTCAAAACAACCTTGTAACATCCTAGATTGAGAGCCACATGGCTCTGATACCAATTGTGGAAACCTAAAACACGTATAGGTTCTTGATCGTCAGATCGTTTTAAGCTCGGGTTTTTTAGGGACATTTATCATAGGATAATCTCATGTTCATAATTTAATCAAAAATAAAGCGAATAAGAACAAAGATATCAACGAGGTTTTTACAAACAGTCCAGACCCAACTATTATTTGATCAAGATAATAAAGACATAAATGATTGCAATGATTATGCAACCTTTCACTCCCTAAATTCTAGCAACTGATGCACCATCCTCAAGTATAAATAGAGCACGAAATTCAGGGTTAAAGGTATCCCATTCTTCACTCCAATTATCTATAATCATTTCTCATTAGTTAGTAAGTTGTTCTAGGGAATTGTTGAAGAATAAACCTTGTTCTTAATCATATTATAGGTTTTAGTAGAGGAGAGTACCATTTGATCTTATAAGGTTGTGTTAAGAAGAAGTTATAGTGTTTGTAGTTGAATTTCTGGGTTGTTAGAATTATTGTTTGAAGGAAACTCTTGAAGAATCAATATATTTTGGTATCAAGTTTGGTATAAACACATTTCCCTACTTTGTTATTATGAATTCTGAATTATCATGCTTGTTATGTGTTTTGAATTTATGAATATGGAGTAGTTTAACATGTTTGTTTGGGAATCATGAGGGAATTATGGATTAAACTTGGATGAACTAATGAATTTTGGAAATTGTTAATATGAACTTGGTGTTTTTATACCCGAATTCTATAAATAATCATTTGTTGGGATTTATAGATTTGATGAGACAAAAGAACAAAAGAATGAAACAAGAGGGACTAATTAAGCATTATGGAATTCTACAAAAGATGGAGGATTCTACAAGATATGATAAAGAAGGAAACAAGATCAACATTAAAGACTTGCTTAAAAAGATAAAGACCAAGTTAATGCTGATTGAAGATAAGTTACAACTTGGAGATTAATGCTATTAATGTTGATTGAATTGTTGATTAGGAAGATTTAATAGCATTAATGTTGATTAATGCTATTAATTCTATTAAAGATGTTTCCTAATTTAATTATGATTTCCTTTGTAAAAGTTTTATGTTCTCTCTATATAAAGAGACATAGACGTATTGTTTTAAGTGTGTGCCAAAAAGTGTGTGTGTGCACTAAAGGTGTAAAACGTGTGTATGTAGGTTTACACGTCCCACAGAAAGATGTAGATGCTAGCATGTGTGGTGTAGCCCCAAGATCATTAGTTTGATCCTGTTGATGTAACCGTCTTACCATTGATCAGGTAAGATTGGGGCTTGTAGTAGTCATTATAGTTAGAGATGATGATGAAAAACCTTGTATTAATAACAATGATTCAATGTTTGAATATTCCGCCTTTGTTATTAATTTATCCTAGATAAGGTCTAAACAACCTGAGCTTAAATGATTCTCAACAGAATCGAGTGCTCCATGAAAGTCTACCGTTATTAGACTTCATATTCCTTAATAATGATCAACTCGACTTACACCACCAACACCTATCCTAACTACTACTGAGGCTGATGACATAATCTTACAAGATACCATTAAACTAAGCCTTGCTGAGCAGAAAAGTCATGATGAACTTAAAGCGCAGCAAAATGTACAAAAAGTTAAGGAGCACTTGATTGCTGAGGAGATTGAGAAATTGGTTGAAGGAGCAGAGAATGTTGAAAAAGTTGAAGTTCATAGTTCCACCATTAGGCAAGATGACACTCAAACTATTCCCAGTACTAGGTTAGAGCCCAGGAGTAATAAGGAAAGTCCAGAGATGGAGATAACCGCTGAAGTACAACCAGTTAATATTAATGAAGAGGAGGAAGAATCAACAGAGGATGATTATGAGTTGAAACGAAGGGAGAAGGGGAAGCATGTAGAGGGGTCTAGGAGTACACCATCCCCCACAACAATTAGATTCCCTAGGACTCATTCGACTCTTATATCTTTGGATACTGAGAAACTTCAGGAATTCACAAAAGCTAATCCCAAACCTTCGTCTTCAACACCATCATCATTTTCATCAAAATCCAACATAACTACTACAAACCGACTCTTATCCTTGTTTAAACCCAAGCCAGGATGCTTTAAACGATACAGGAGTTTCTTTGATGAATTGCAAGGACGATACAGTTATCTGTTTGAGCATCTCAAGACAAGGTTCATGCCAAGAAAGAAGTTTAATGTACTTGCTCAAAATCTACAAGAAATCATGGAAGAGTCGTTGCTCATAATGGTAGATGATCGAGTCAAGGAACTTACAAAGACACAAGTTCCAGTATATGTTGCACAGGGGCTCATAATGGAAAGACAACAGAGTCAAGCGGATGTGGCTAAGATGACTTCAGATGCAATTCAGCAGGAACACGACAATCTTTGATCCGAGATTACTTTGCAGATTAATGATGCTATCTCTAACCACATTCCCTCGCAGGTTGACTTTTCGGTCAGGAATTATATGTCAGGTCATATTTTGCATGTGCACCCAACTCAAGCCACACCAACATCTGTACAAGAACAGCAACAACAAATTTATCTAACCATGAGAGATAATCCTTAGCTGCAACAGGATGACTTACCAATTTGGCCCGCTCTTAATTATAAGTTTGAATGACTTTATGTGGCTACTACTCCTTGTAGACCTCTTAGGGAGAGAATAGTGCAAAGAGGCAGAAGACATTTGAGCATGGAACCTTTGTATTTGGAGAATCATCTTCTGGTCAAGACTTTGAAAGTGAACCAGGTCCATCAACGTTAGGTAATCAAGAACAATTAGATGACTTTGATTTTTGGACAGATTCTTTTACAACAGATAATGATGAGAATTCTAATGAGAAAGTGTCACAAGAACTTATGGATGAATTCTCACATACTGTTGATGAAGCAAAAGATGAAATGTTGAGACAACGATGCACTTCAGGAGATGAGCATCAATACCACATTGATCAGATGCAAAATTACTTAAAGAATGATGTTGTGTGGGAAAGCAAGAAAGAAATTTTAGTCTTACCCTATCTAAAAAGACCCACTCTAGTCGTTTAAAGCTTTCAAAGAGATCTTAAAGCTCCTGCACTATCTTTGGTTAATCAAGATCTATTGTACTGAAAGAGAGGAAACTCGGGTCCTGAGAAAATTATGTTGTCTCTACACAAGTTTCCTGGAGTAATTTTTACTAATGGTTACATTGAAGAAAGAACTTCAAGATGGGTAGACAAGTGTATAAAGAAGTTTAATCCTTATGCTCGATATAGTGTCGAACATTAGAAGAATCCACATGCAAAGATCTTTTACATCAAGAAACAAAAAGAGCCTAGAAAGCCAAAGGAAGTAGTCTACTCAAATTCAAAGATTGTTCAAATCATCAAGACTTATTGGGAACTAGGGCATGAGCACAAGTTTATAATAGAAATTGTTGCAAGAAGAGCAAATGGTAGCATAGTGTCAATCACAGAGTCAGATTACAAGAACCTCAACAAGAATGATATTGAGGATATGTATCTGCTAATTGTAAACCACAAGGTAGATGACTATGTTGAGACTGGTTTGTTGCGGTCATTGTCAGTCTTCATCAGGAGTATAATGATTTGGGAAAGAGTGCATGATTTCCAGCTAGGTGTAGAAAGCTATCAACAGAAGGTCAATCTTACTGCACCAACAATCACTTTCCCAGGTATTGAGTTCAAGGTGTTCTCCATCGTCTCTGAGCCCGTATATGGTATTATATACAAGAACAGCAAGAAATAAAAGAGAGTGATGAGTCATCAAGAGGTTCATAAGTTCTGTGATGCTACATTAAAGAGAGTCTTGAAAGGGTTAAAGAGCTATAATAACAATGTAAAGCATGGGTATGTGACTCCAAGTCTCAGTAATGAAGATGTTGAATACCTGCAACTGTTTGAGGAAGAGATTGAAGAACGGTTGAAGCATCGTGATCAAATAAGACGTTGGGAAATGTACGTAAATGAAAGACCACTAGGATCAAGAAGGGAACGCCCAGAATAATCGACCCTTAGGGGGAGATTGTTAAGATCATAAAAGTGTCGATTATGATACTTTAAGTGGTTTTATTTATTTTTAGTGTTTAATCTTTATTTTTAATAGTAAAAAGTATTTTGTAATAAGGTTTAATATGCTAAAAGTATGAAATAGCATATTTACTAAAGACAAGCGACTAAATAGCAAAATTAGAAAAATAAAGGAAGGGAAGCTCACCTCCTTCTCCTATAAATAACCACCTAATCATCATTAGGTGATTAAGGCTTGTAACAAACTCTTTTCCCTCATTTTTCTCTTTTTTTATAAAATTTGGAAATTGTAAAAGACTTGCCTTCCTCTCTTAATTCTCTCTATTCTACATTGCTCAATATCATGTGATTCAAGCTAATTCAAGACCTGACAGGTTATCATCTGCTACGTGTAAAGGAGCAAGATGTTTCCAAAACATCCTTTCGCACTCGTTATGGTCATTATGAGTTTCTTGTGATGCCATTTTGATTAACTAATGCTATGGTTGTTTTTATGGACTTAATGAATCGTGTCTTTCATGAGTACTTAGACAGATTTATCATAGTGTTCATTGATGATATCTTGGTATATTTGAAGATGCGAGAGGAGCATGAAGATCATCTTCGTATTATGTTGGAATCTTGCGTCAGAAGAAGCTTTATGCAAAATTCTCAAAGTGTGACTTTTGGTTAGGACAAGTGGCGTTCTTGGGTCATATTGTATCAGTCGATGGTATTACTATGGATCCTGCTAAGGTTAAGGCTATCACTTAATGGCCAAGACCGATGACATTAACCGAAGTTAAAAGCTTTTTGGGGCTTGCGGGGTATTATAGAAGATTTGTGGAAAGGTTTTGATTTCTTGCTTTACCTTTGACGAAACTTATGTGGAAAGGAGAAAAGTTTGTCACACGAGAGAAGAGTTCTGAAGAGCTAAAAAGGAGATTAGTTTCTTCTCACATACTTACTCTTCCTTCTGGAACAGGTGGATACCAAATTTATAGTGATGCGTCGAAGAAAGGTCGTGGTTGCATTCTTATGCAACATGGGAAAGTTATCGCTTATGCATCGAGGAAACTAAAACCATATGAGGTGAATTATCTGACACATGACTTAGAGTTGGCAGCAGTCATTTTTTCTCTTAAGATATAAAGGCATTATTTGTATGGGGAAACTTATGACATCTTCACCGATCACAAAAGCCTTAAATATATTTTTTTACTCAAAAGGAGTTAAATACGAATTATGGCTTGTCTTAAAATTTAACCTGAGATTATCAAAGATTTAGAGCTCATGGAAGTCGAATTAGTTGTTCGTAGTTTTGAAGGTTATATAGCTAGCCTTAAGATTGAACCTAACCTTATATTGCGGATCAAGGAATCTCAAAAGCAAGATGGTGAATTATGGTCCTTGTTGAAAAAATTGAAAGAGGGTAAACATGTAGAATTTTGGGTGGACGATAATGGTGTGATATGGTACGGTAATAGATTATGTGTTCCTAACGGTTCCTCTCTTTGAGAAGCTATTTTGAATGAGGCACACGGTTCTCCTTTCTTTATTCATCTTGGCTCTACAAAGATGTATAGAGACTTAAAGCATAATTTCTGGTGGAATGGTATGAAACCTGATGTGGCTAAATTTGTGGTGAAGTGTTTAACGTGTCAACAAGTTAAGATTGAACATCAACGTGCGAGTGGTTTTCTTCAGCCTCTAGATATTCTAACTTGGAAGTGGAATTAAATCTCCATGGACTTTGTAACGTGGTTGCCTTGCACCTTTAAGAAAAATGATTCAATTTAGGTTGTGGTTGATCAGTTGACTAAGTCAGCTCACTTTCTGCCTATTCAACAAGGGTATTCAGTTAGCAAGTTGGTAGAGATCTTTCAACAAGAGATTACTCGGTTACATGGCACACCTGCATTAATCATTTCTTATCGTTTAGCGTTACCTCCACAATTATCTCATGTTCATAATTTGTTTCATGTATCTCTTTTGAGAGGTTACAAATATCATCCGTTACATGTTGTTCAATATCCGTTTGATAAAATTCGCGAAGATTTGTCTTTTGCTGAGGAGCCTAAGGCTATTTTAGATCGCCAAGAGCGAGTCATGAGAAAGAAAACTATTCCTCTTGTTAACGTTCTTTAGAAAAATCATCCCGAGAGTGAGGCTACTTGGGAAAATGAAGAAATGATGCGGACTGACTATCCATATTTCTTTTAGCGATTTGGTACGTTTCCATTTAAGATTCGACTTTAATTTCGGGACGGATTTTTTTTAGAGGGGAAGAATTATAACACTCAGAAAAAAAATAATAACAATAAAAAGTTATAAGTATCATATTTGTAAAAATAAAAATACTATCACATGACAATTACAAATAAAAGACAACACCTTTAGCATGTATACTCTTTGTAATGTAAATAACACTAGTATATAACATATATAAATAAATTAAGATAAGAACCCACGTTCAAATTATGTTGTCAACATGCAATATACTCGTTTAATATTATCATCCTTCACATCCCAATATTTTTGAGTACTCTGTTAAACCACAAACCCATATATGCATTCCAAATCAAATCTAAAGAAGTCCTAAATAAAAAACAAAAGATAAAGAAGTCTTAAATCAAATCTGCCCATAAATAAACTAGAGTTGGAGAATAGCAGAATCTAACTTTTGATAAATGTTTGCATTGCTTGCGTACTGGGTCGTATTCGTGTTCGTGTTTGGGACGTGTTTCGTTGTTCTAGTTCAAGTTCGGTTTTGGGTTGGTATTTGTTATATTGAACTTGGTTCGGGTTACACGGTATAGGTTTCGTTAGCAGGAGATAGATCGAGTTTGTGATTGGGTTTGAAGCTTGGTGCTAGTGGTCGTACTTGTGTGCGTTAGTGTTTATGTTTTCAGTTTCGATCTGCCATTCTGTTCGGAGGTATATTTTGAACTAAAAATTATATACGCTTTATGTAAAAATTACGCTAAGAAATCTGTTATATCAACATGTTATATAGTACATTAGAATCTTAAACTAAATCACCATGTATGATCTAAGTTACGAACGTAATTCTTCGGGTCTTAAAATAAGTCGTTTCATGGTTAGGCAAAGGTTCTAAGTCTATAAACTATTTTCATTATGTAATCTATTAGACTAATGTGTTGTAATTAATTAAACGTAAATCGAAACTGAAAAATTAAAAAGAAATAAGGGGCGTTTAAGTGCATCGGGGAAGAAGGTTAAACAATGCATGCATGGATCAGTTCTTTTTTCCTGGACAAAGAGGGATATATAGGATATGACCTTAATCAAATATATGATATATATGTTGAAGCTTAATGACGTCAAGATTTAAGCCTGAAATTTTGCATCTAAAATGATGTAGAAAAATAAGAATATTATCTATGGAAAAACTAAGAAGTTTTGTCAATGAAGAAGAAATGATGCATGGATCTGGTTATATATAACTTGACGTAATCTAATGGACATAAATCATGATAAACTCTTATGCCTATGTTTTGATAGTATGCATGATTAAAATGGATGAACCTTAGATATATGATGTATTATAAGCTACCAATTAGTCTTGTCGTTAAACTTAAATGTATTTTTGATACACTAGTGTTAAATGACCTTGGAAAGAAATTTTTTAAGCACAAGAAGTGGATAAAAACCTATTGTTCTTTTGACATTGATTTATAACAAAAGCAATATTTTTTTAAACATAATGTTCTATTAACTAATAGATATAAATACTAAATAAGGCTTTAGTTGTTACTGTTTATAAACCTTGTGGATGGATAAACATTTAAGTGTGTACATTTATTATACTCTATTAAAAATGAATGTTCTAAGTATATAAGTTTAATGTAAACTATCATGATGTGATGGGCTAAGTATAAGATTTTAGTAATACTCACGTCATTGAATGGGCTAATACTACTGAATAAAATACAGTACAAAACATAATCATAAAGTATTAAACATGGTGTTCAGTAGATAATAAATATTAATTGGTTCCATAATTCATGTAGATAATCTGAAGCTGGAGTAAGTTGTGTTTTCGAGAACGGGTTAATTTGCTTTTAAGGTACATACATTTTATCCTTCTTTTAATGATTCTTATGACATTTGATCCGTATCTATTTGCACCTTTGGAATCCCTATTTATGTTTTGATATTCGTTTGCTATCCTATTTGATAACTTTGTTGAACCCATTTTGAATTCGTTTGATATATGCTTCATTTGACACTGCCATGATATGAGTTTATTCTTATGTTTGATCATGACCTTCTCTGGACATAATATGTTTCGTTTTGATATGCTATATGAACCTTTGTTTTGTTCTGATGCCCGGACTATTAACTAGCCATGGAGGTACCATGGCCGCGTCATTGAGGCACCAATGGCGTGACACTATCTGTGGTGGTGTGATCAATCTATGGCATCCCCATTTGTTTTGTGTGTGCTCTATTATGCACTTGGCCATATATGATTTGATTTGTTTGTAGGTGGGCGTATGGATGCATCCTAGGTACTTTGTTCAGTTCAGTTTTGGTGCATGGTTTTGTGTGGTGCCTTGCACATTTTGTTTCGGTACATGTGGAGATTGCAACTTCTTATACAACTGCTATGATATATATATATATATATATATATATATATATATATATATATATATATATGGTCTAAGCGTGTGGCATGCTTTAGACATTTGTTTCGAGCTCGTGGGGAATTTCTATATGTTTTGTTTGGCTACTTAATTCATTCAGTTCTGATGATATATGAGATCTTTGATTCCTTTTGGTTTACTTTTGTATATTTGATCTATCCGTTTTGTTTATATTTGTTCACTGAGCCTTTAGCTCAACCGTATTTCATTTCTCTGCGACATGTAATAAGAGGGAAGTTGGGTTATGAGTGAAGAGGGCTTAGGAGCTTTTAGTGGACCGACTTGATTATAACTATCCTATTTCTTTTATAGTCGTTCAGACTTTGAAGTTGAATTTATCTTTCGCTTAGACTTTGGAGAGTGGATTTATTTTCGTTTGGAAGAGTTATATGTCATGTTTGCATTAGATATCATTATATTCGGTTAACTATAAGAGAGGTGAGGCTAGAGAGTATTTTTACACATTTTCAATTTTCATTAACAAAGGAAAAAGAATGGGGGAAGGAAGGGAGAATACAAAATGGCTAACCTTCTAATCCCGTCTTAATGGGGTATTTATACTAGTTTCCTACCTTCCTATCTTTTCCTACTTTGAGTAACTTGGTCTTACTTGGTCAACATTTACTTAAGGTTGACCAAGCTTGATTTATTACAATCTAAATACACACTAAAGTAATACTTACTACAAGACCAATTCATTGTTAGAAATTAACACTTTTTAATTCCTAACAATCTCCCCCTAAGGGTTGATTATTACTGACACCTCATTGACAGTAGAATTGGTCTTCCATTCACGAACGACTCCCATCTTCTCATCTGCTCACGGTATCATAGATGCTTTGTTATTTCTCTTTCATACGCTTTCATTATATCAAGGTCTAACTCACCTAGCAGTGGCGTCTTCTTCAGATACTCGGTCTCATAGATCTCCAGCTTAACTTCCTTTAAAACTCTTTCCAGCGCAGCATCACAAAACTTTGATATATCAACCAAATCCATAACCCTTTTCTCATTCTTGATGTTTAAGTAAATTAAACCTGTAGTTGGTTTATCTACAATAGAGTAAGGATCACATGCTTAAATACCAAAGAATATCAATGTTGGTGCGGTTAAGTTGATCTTGATCTGCAGCTTTCTATTCCTAGTTGAAAGTCATGAACTCTCTCCCAGATTACATGGCTCCTGATAAACGTCATCAAAGAATTCAGCAACTTGGTCTCACGGTAGTTGACTTTCTTGTTCAGGCAAAGGTAGTACATATCTTCAATATTGTTCTTGTTCAGATACTTGAAGTCTGCCTTAGAAAAGCTATCCGGTTTGTCATTTTCCCTCACAATGATTTGTTCAATATAATCAAGCCCGTGTTGTTGTTCAGTAGTAACTCTGACAACTTCAACAATCCTGTGATCGGAGAAATATTCTTTTGGATTATCTCTAACTCTTCTATTATTGATCTTGTGCATTGTCTTGTGCCATATTAGTGTAATATAACGCGTGATATAACAAACAATATACTGCAGCGAGAAAAAACCAAAAATACCAAAAAAAATGTGTTGAGAATATATGAAAGTGTCCCTCTATTGAAAGATAATTAGATGCTCGTCACGATGGTGTAATTATCTATCTTTACGTTTTACGGTTTTTACGATATGTAATTTTTAGAAAATAAGGGTGAAAGTGTGTTTTAATTAAAAAACACAAAGGGATGAAGGGTGTGGATGTTTTTAAGGTTTAATCTTGTCCATTAGATTAAAACTATTGTGTGGTTGAGATTAGTCCCTCAGTATGCACCAAAAAACAAGTCCCTAATCGAACTTTTCTCAAATACATATAATAAAAAAAGAGCAATATAGAGAGACCTAACATATATGTCTAAAATGTTCAATCCATCAATGATTTCTTTCATTATATTTTCTGTATTATTTAGCATGAGTGGCTAAGCACTTTAAGCGCTAGCCTAGTTATGTATTTATTGTTGTAATTATGCTTGTTTCCATAGTTTAATTGGCACATGATGTCATGAAATGAGCATAAGTATTTGTGTAAAACATTAAATGACTCATCGTGTTTGACATTAAAAAAATAAACATCTTTAGCCTTCTAATCACATATCAAACATTATTTGTAAAAATTCAATTCAAACATCATTTTTCCCACGAAACTATCTTCTGAGTCCACGTCCTTATTTGACATCTAAATACTTTTTAATGAGTCAGACGATTGAATATCCTCCATTGGCGCTACTACTGGTATATTAGTCACCAAATTAAAACGAACAAAGACAATACCTTAAATCATATTATTGTCATCTAAATTGCACTTTACTTTATAAAAAATGAGCATCATTGAGCCAAACTTGGTTGTCTTCATATTTAAACATAAGATAACATGCATATGTATAGTGTGGTGAAAACATGAATGACCCAAGTCGACATGAAAATCCATACTTTTCTTTTGAGTTCTTTTTTGTACTTTTTTATTTTTCTCGGTGCAGTATTTTGCTTAGTATATCACATGTAATATTACACTAATTTGTAAGTTCAAACACCCAACATGTTTCGTAAAACGAATATATATATTTGTGTAGGACTCCAAATGATTCATCGTTTTTTGCATAAAAAAATACACATCCTTAGCTTTCCAACCATTTATCACACACAATTTTTGAACTTCCACATCAATACAGTTTATTCATAGAAGTTTGTGAAAACCGAATAATTTTTTTATATATTTTAACCCGCTTGATGTATCATATGTGATATAACATTAATCAGTAAGTTCCAACACTCAACATGATGTCGTGAAATAAGCATAAGTTTTTGTGTAAAACATCAAATTTATGTGCTTGTCTATTGCGATAAAAGGCACAAAACCATCTTATACCTCTAAAATATAAAAATATTAGAAAACATATAGGTGATAATATATATAAAAATATATAAAGCAATGAATATCTCAGGAGATATGAAAGGTTAAAACGCATACTTGTTTGTTTATTAAATATCACAAGTGATATTAGACATTAACTATGTTTATGAAATATCACAAGTGATATTAGACATGTCATATAATAAAGTTTAACTAATAAGCAATGTAAAATATCATCAACTTAAAATATTACAATTGATACAACTTTAATATAAAGAAATCACATAAACAAAACACATCAATCCAATGCAGTTCAAAGCAATTCAAAGCAAAATTAAACTAAACAACTTAAATAGTAAACAAAATTACTTAAAATATCACAGTTGATACTACATGTTAGGAATAAATCTTCAACTTCTAGTTCAAGAACTTAGTACTGCTCAGCATATAACTACCAGTACTAACTGGTTAGTACTGCCAGAAGAAAGTTAGTACTGCCAGAAGGAAAGTTAGTACTGCCAGTACTAACTTAATACTGCTAGAAGACTTAGTACTGCCAGAGAAGATTAATACTGCTAAAGGAAGTCAGAGATTGTCAGAAGATAAGGATTACTTGGAGATGAAGATTAGAAGATAATTATAGAATAGATTGTATCAGAATATTCTATAAGTTTATGTTTATCTTTAGTATATGTTGTAAGCCGACTAGGACTCCTTAGTCTATAAAAGGAGGCTCTAGGGCATTAGTTGATATACAAGTTTTCATAGTTGTCAAGTCGATTTAGAAAAGCTTCAAGGTTGTAAACCCTAGTACTAGTGAAGAGTACTCGTATTATTGATCTAATAATATTGGAGCGTTTGGTTATATCTTTGTTCATTCACACTTACTGTTCTATTCATTATACGTCTAGATATTAAGGTGTAAATTCCGCATACACTTTAGTATACATACAAAGTTTCTACAACAAGTTATTTTGGATTTATCCAAGATAATTTAACCTTAGACAAGCTAAGGAATCGATCAAGGACTGGGATCAACACTACATATATGATACAGAGCATAATCAAAACAGCTTTACTATGGAACATATACTCCAAAAAACAAATAACATAGAATTTTAATATGATAACGATAAGAAGATTCAACTGAAAAATTACATAAAGTATATAAATAGAAACTAGAAGATGTTGAATAGATATAGAAAACATATATAGTAAGCGAAATTAAAACGGGGGCTAGTGAGAGTGTGAGGTTGAATAAATACGAAAAGTCAAGCTAGTAAATAACAACAAAATAAGTACGAATTAGTCAGAGTTTGAATCGGTTCATTTTCAACCGTTTTTTGCCGAGTTCGTTTTTGCACACGTCGATTCATTCATTTCTATGTGTTTTATGTGACATACAAAAACGAATGCAAATGTACATATGAACGAAAACGAACAAAAACGGACGGAAACGTATGAAAAACAGCCGAAAACGGACGAAAATGTATGAAATCATAAGAAAACGGGCAAAAACTAATGAAAACGGACAAAAATGTATGAAAACGGACGAAAACGTGCGAAAACATATAAAAACGTACAAAACAGATGAAAACGTCCAAGAACAAACGAAAATGTGCGAAAACGGACGAAATGTTTGAAAACGGACAAAAACATATGTAAACGGACGAAAACTTCTGAAAACGTGTGAAAACATGCGAAAACGTGTGAAAACCTATGAAAATTGTAACACCCCGTAAAAATTTCTGAATTATGTTCGTTGACTTTTCGTGCATTAGTTGACTCTCAATAATTACGTGTTAATTATTGTGCTTCACCGGGAAGTTTCCTCGTGCGTAACTGAGAATCCTTACTGGATGTGTTTCGGCTTGCTATTTAATGCAAATTTTTGACAGATGTCGCGTTTTTACGTTTCTGATAGATGCTTAAATTTTCATAATTTATTTTAAGTTATTGCGCGTTTTTTATTTTTTGCGTATACTGTCGATGTCGTTTTTAAAAATATCTTAAGTGTGAAGAAAATATCCAGCTTTTGTGTCTCCTAGATATTTTGCTTCCTTGGATTCTCATTTTTGGTGTGCATATATTTTGGTCTAGGTGCAATGCATTTCTCATTCACCTCAAAACACTTTCTCTCTCAAGAAACACACACAACATAAAACATTTCTCTCCCTCCTTCCTCTCTTGCTCGTCCGCCCACAAAAACACACACACACATATTTTTCCACCTTTGATCAAGATTTTGAAGCAAGAGTTTATTCGGGGTTGATTTATATAGTTAGTTTGGGTATTTTAAGTATCATTCGGGTTTTTCGTTAGCTTCTAATCACCTCTTAATCCATCATCTTCGTAAGTTCCTCTTTTTTATATTTTTCTTGTACTTCCTTGATCCTTACCATATGAATAAGCTAGTTCTACAAGTATTTTGTTAAAAATCAAAGCTTTAAATTTTACAAAACCTTAAAAGGTTTTGTATATGTGTCGAAAATTTTGAAAGGGAATAAAAGGAAAGTGTAGTTAGGTTGTAGTGGTTATTTTGTCAAAAAGAAATATTTTTTCAAGGTGCTTATTACTTATTTTGGCTTATTGATAAGCTTGAATGGCTTATGTGAGCTTATATGCGTGTCGAACCAAAGGGAAAACCATAAAGGTTTGAACTTTAAGCTTTTCCAAGCTTCGTCTTATTTTCTTAAGCTTATTTTGATGGATTATTTGATAATTAGTAAGGTTTTGAGCTTAACGGGCTTAATAAATAAGCCACATGCTTGTTTGGTTGGTTTTGTGGGCCTCGGTCCAATACCAAGCCCAAACCGTGGGCTATAAGCCACGGCTTGGCTTATTTTGGGTAGCTTATTTATAGCTTATTTGGTAAGCTAAAAGCTTATTTGCTAAAATGTTTGCTTATTGGACTAGTTTTGGACTTATTACATTTTGAGTCCTTCGTTTAGGCTTATTAAGCCTAAAAGCCGAATAAGGGTCTGTTTGGTTTCGGCTTATTTCATTAAGGGCTTATTGCTTATTTTTAAACTTATAAGATGGCGTATAAATATTATAACTTATTTACGTATATAATACATTTATATATTAAGCGTTGTAACTATATAGACTTGTTATGGAAAATAAATTGTTGGGATGAGTTTTGAATGAAACGTATAGATTTGATGTTAGTCGGGAAATGTGATTTATATTTTGAAAGAGTATTTTGGATAAAGTCTATGACTTTGGAAAACGAATCATGCCGAAATTTTATAAAAACTTTATACTTAGAAATATTTTTATAAAAACTTATTTTCTTAAAAACCCGACAAAAGGACGAATTTACATTATCTTATAATTAATAAACATTTATTATTCTTAAACTTGATACATAACACTAAACTATCTACTTTTATATAAATCACTAAGTATTTTCAATAATAATGACAAAATATAAAATAATAAATATTATTATTTTAATACCCGACTAAAAGACGAAAAATGTAATTTTTATAAACTTTTATGAAAATAAAATTTCTATTACATATTACGTAAATTAAAATCGTGAAAGCATCCATATCAAGGATGTCTTCATTCATTATCTTTGGGTTACCAGGTAAACTACCGAAACTTATTTACTCTTGTTTATTTTCCTAATATACAATATGTACTTATGCTAAGTATTGTGATACGTTTTATCGAGTCAAAAACCACTACAACCATCACACAACCATTATTACTAAAACTTTTCTCAAATAAATAGTACAACTACGCTTGAAAACTCGTACGCATCATCATAACTTCACGTCGTATCGATTCTGAACCAAACCGTTATTACTAGGTCGTGATCGGGCACAGTTGTGCATTACCGCGTGATCATTCATTTTTAGCTGCTTTACTTCACCATTTACTGTGAGTTCATAGCCCCATACTTTTACCTACTTTTCTTACGTTTTCTAGCTTTGGGTGAGAACATTGTTTGTTTTTAAAACTGGACACAAGTGTTTTACGTTACTTTTACCTGTATACGTGTTGCCTAAGTTTGTGTTTAAACCACTATCTGCCCGAACTATCGTGAACCGTTAATCTCTTGACCGACGGTACTGGTTGAGTGAGCGCGAGTGAATAAATAGATCTATTGGGGCTAATAACCCCCATTCGGGTAAGTAGCGCTTACTTTTATCGGAGGGACCGATAAAACAGATGTATGTCATGTCGAATTTCGTTTGGTGATCTTTGGTTTGGACACCTATTTGGGCATGTTTCAATTGGCATGATTATATGCTACATACTTATTGAGCCTCGGTATCATGAGCTTAGTGCAGCGTAAACACTCTTTTATGTGATATTGTATATGTTATAATAGTCACAAACGTTTTATAACTTGTGGTCCACACAATTGCGTTTCAAATTTAAACCTATGAATTTACCAACTTTTGTTGACGTTTTAAGCAATGTTTTTAGGTGCTTAGGTTGGATATTCGCTCAAGGTGCTTCTTGAAGTCTAATTGCTATATGTGTCTACCATTTTCAAGACTTCTATTTAATCATGCTTGTTATCGTTTTATCAAACTTTTATATCGCTTCCGCAATCTTTGAAACTTCTTATGGGTTGAATGTAAAACTATCTATTTTATTAATGTAGCAAGTATGAATTTCAAACGTACCCCTTTAAAGGTCGTTCTTGTACCTTGTGTTTGTGATATCCAGATCAAGTCACGCCCCCGGTTATTTATTCTGACAGGACCCTGTTTGGGAGTGTGACAGATTGGTATCTAGAGCCAAGGTTATAAAGAACCAAGTAGAATAATTAGGTCTGGTTTATAACCAGTTTGTGATCCTTACGTGAATTATTTGTGCCTTTACGTGTTCCTATCTTTGCCTTACGTATGTGATAATTATAATATTATATTATGTAAGTGATAATTTCATATCGCCTTACTTATTTTGCATAATGTATTCTAATTTTGCTATATCGTATTTTATATAGCATTAGTTTATTTTTCCTGCATCACACATGGTTGATATAAATAGATTTATATAAATTGTTGCCTGTGCAGGTTATGGCCATTTCAATTATTTTGATTTCTTCAGATTCTTCAGATGTGAGTGTGGGATCATCCCCTCTCGGATTATTTTGTTCGGCACTATTCCAGCTGAGATTCTTGTTGAGACACCAACTATTCCATCTGTTACTCCTACCTTACCACATACTTCCCCATTTCTGTACACTGATTCATTTAACAGTGACACTTCTGATAGACCACCATCACAGGATCCGTATGAGGTTACTGTTGCTCAGTAGAGGAGTAGAGTAGCAGCACGTTCATCACCACCATCATCCCCTACTCATGATTTATCACTTACTGATGTTACACCACCTACTCTACGTCAGATTTTACCCGCACCACCCGGATTACCTCGCCGACCAGCCGTTCTTGTTTTGCCAGGTCAGTCGATTCCTCTTAGTCGACCTTACCATACCCAGCCTAATGGGGTGCGTAAGATGTTGACAGCAAGGAAGAGAGAGTTCGAGCGTTACCATCAGGCCGTCTTGTATCGAGGTATCCACTGGATCATTCTTCGTCAGACCATTTCTCATCATATGACTCATCGTTCGATTCTTCATCAGATTATTCTTAAGATTCCTCATCAGGTCATTCTCTACCAGATTTTTCTGTTGACGTACCAGCTGCTATTTTTGTGGGGCCATCTCGCAAGAGGTATAGATCCCCTGCTGTTTCGTTACCATTAGCTACACCCGTACCAGGAGCCATGTCTCCCATAAGTGTCAACCTGCTACCACTCATAAGAGGATCAGAGGTGCCGTTACCGCATCTGATTTTGATGATAGTACAGAGGAGAGTTATGAGACATACACGGAGCCCGATATTGATTTCGATGTTCAGGCATACATAGATGTTGATACTGCGGCTGCTGAGGCTGCAGCAGCTAGGAAGGCAGATGTTGGAGTTGAGGTTGGTATTGTGAGTGATGGAGAGGACGAGGCCGAGTCTAGGGATAGAGGTATCATTAAGATTGGAGTCGATAGGGTTTCGGATATTAAGAGTGCTCAGAGAGAGCAGGGGCGTAGGATGCTGGTTGCTAGTGAGAAGAGGACCAGTGTGTTGGATAGGATTGGGGTGTTAGAGAGGGACAACTTGAGACTGCGAGGGATTTTGTGTGTCGAGAGGGAGCGAGTTGACAGTCTTCGACGTCACATGTCATATACTCAGGAGGAGCTGAGGCAGATTTGCATGTCTCGCTACTATGACTGAGCTGAGTTTAGGAGGCTTGAGACTTTCGCTATGAGACGTTTGGGCTAACGCCCGTAGGCATGTTCGGTTAGGACATATGTATCAATCGGTAGTATCGCGACTAGTGGCTAGTAGTAGTATCGTTAGGAATCTGTACCGCCTTTTGGAAAAATCGATGTGCTTAACTATTATTTCAGTTATGAAATCTATTTATCTATTGTTATTTTCCGTTTATCTTTTTACGTATTGTATTTCTATTTACTTCGTCTTGGCATATCATGAACTCATTACGATTCTTTATCTCCGTGCGATAGACCTAATCAGTTCTATCTAGCGTTTATGGTGATCCCATCTTGCCCAAAACCTCATCGTATTATATATTTTTGTGATGTAGAACGATTCCTATTGCTACACGTACCAGAATGACACCTGCAACGATCGAAGAAATGATCAAACGACATGTTGCGGAAGCCTTGGGAGCTTACAAGGTTAACATAAATCGTGGACCCACAATGGAGAGTGGGGACGAGCGTGAGGATGATAATGGGGATGACAATGGAAACGGTGATGGAGATGGAGGTGGAAATGGTAATGAGAATGGACCGGGTGGAGGAAATGGAGATGTAAACCCCAATGTGAATGTTGGAGGTGTTGTGCCAGTTGCACGTGAGTGCACATACAAAGATTTCTTGAAATGTCAGCCATTCATCTTCAAGGATGTCTTCATTCGTTATCTTTGGGTTACCGGGTAAACTGCCGAAACTTATTTACTCTTGTTTATTTTCCTAATATACAATATGTACTTATGCTAAGTATCGTGATACATTTTATCGAGTCAAAAACCACTACAACCACCACACAACCATTATTACTAAAACTTTTCTCAAATCAATAGTACAACTACGCTTGAAAACTCGTACACATCATCATAACTTCACGTCGTATCGATTCTGAACCAAACTGTTATTACTAGGTCGTGACCGGGCACAGTTGTGCATCACCGCGTGATCATTCATTTTCAGCTGCTTTACTTCACCATGATCTGTGAGTTCATAGCCTCATACTTTTACCTATTTTTCTTACATTTTGTAACTTTGGGGTGAGAACATTGTTTGTTTTTTTAAAACTAGACACAAGTGTTTTACGTTACTCTTACCTGTATACGTGTTGCCTAAGTTTGCGTTTAAACCACTATCTGCTGGAACTATCGTGAATCGTTAATCTCTTGACCGACGGTACTAGTTGAGTGAGCGCGAGTGAATAAATAGATCTATTGGGGCTAATAACCCCCATCCGGGTAAGTAGCGCTTACTTTTATCGGAGGGACCGATAAAACGGATGTATGTCATGTCGAATTTTGTTTGGTGATCTTTGGTTTGGACACCTGTTAGGGCATGTTTCAACTGGCATGATTATATGCTACATACTTATTGAGTCTCGGTATCATGAGCTTAGTGCAGCGTAAACACTCTTTTTATGTGATATTGTATATGTTATAATAATCATATACGTTTTATAAATTGTGGTCCACACTATTGCGTTTCAAATTAAAACCTATGAATTCACCAACTTTTGTTGACATTTTAAGCAATGTTTTCAGGTGCTTAGGTTGGATATTCGCTCAAGGTGCTTCTTGAAGTCTAATTGCTATATGTGTCTACCATT
>BQNB010033594.1:5614-47555 GCA_026074375.1 Tanacetum coccineum
GAAGTAAACAGGGTATCATCTCGAGCAGTGTGCCAAAACATCTTGTTTCTCCTTGAAATAGATGGATCCTTTGACATGAAGTAATCAATAATGATCTTTGTGAATCTAGGATATGACATCTTGTTTGTCTTCTTTGCATCTTTGTACTCAATCTAGAATAGTAAGTCTTCCCAGAGTAGATACACATAATCAACATTCTTCTTACGAATCATGTCCATTCTAGTTTCTTTACCACTTAAGCACTTGTTGACGACAGTAGCAAATGCTCTCCATGGTTGATGCAAGTAGTCAACATTCACATCAGTGAGATAGGTGATGTCTCCAGTGTGACCAAGATCTCTGATGAAAAAGAGTATGTCTTGTTCTAATGGGAGGTCTTCAAAGACTTGTCCTGGAAGTTTAGGACAAAACTGGAGAATGTCTCTGAATATATCAACATCGAGAGAGACTTTCTTCTTGTTAATAGTGAATCTAATAGATGACCTATGAACTAAGACTATAGCCCAAAATTCTTGCATGTAGATAGAAGGAACATCTGCAGTGATCAGGAATGCACGATAGAATGGAGTGAGAGCGAGAGCATCCAACACCACTTGAAATGTAGCTTCTTTTGGCTTGATGTCAGTCTTGAGTCTCATGTTGCCTTTCTCAAACTCAAGATGGTCAGCAAGGGCAACAAGAGCATCATCAAGGGCTTTCTGTTGTGCTTGAGTGGTATTCATGTTTCTGCTAAGAGTTTGACCAATACAGTTTATATATATATAACTAATTTTATATATGAAACAATATAAGGCCCTTTGAATACTTAAGCTTGATCCATGTTGTGACGTCATTCAAATGATTAGGCTTATTAAGGCATTGAATTAGATCTAATCATCCGAAGGGCAACTTAATTGGGCATAACGTGAAAGGCATTAAGACAACTGAATTCGTGTTTTTGGGAATACTATTCAAACTAACTTGTAGAGAATAAGGTAACCTAAGACATGTTTAGATATCCTTGTTGAACCTTATTATATAGCACACTTAACTTAATTAGATTGCCTAATTAACCAATTTTAATTAGCTACCTAACTTGAGTTGAAAATTGACTTAAGAAAAATTCAATCTTTAAAATTCCTTAAAACCATTGCTAAATCGCCTATTTAATCATGCTGTTAATTCGCCTCCTTAATCATGTTGTTAACTCGCCTCCTAAAGGGTGTTGTTAACTCGCCTCCTATAGTGTGTTGTTAACTCGACTCTTAAATGGTGTTGTTAACTCGCCTTCTATAGTGTGTTGTTAACTCGTCTCTTATAGGAATTTGTTAAATCGCCTCATGAGGCATAGATGTTAATTCGCCTTCTATAGGATATTGTTAACTCGCCTCGTGAATGGAGTTGCTAACTCGCCTTGTGAAGGAGTGTTGTTAACTCGCCTTCTGAAGGGAGTTGTTAACTCGCCTTTTAAAGGCGTTGTTAACTCCCTTCACACAAGCAATTGTTAACTCGCCTTAAAACACATAATGTTTACATACATGATTTTTATGAGTCAAGAAATGTTTAAATAGCATAACAACATATGAATAACACTTAGGATCATATATAACAACAAATAAGCCACAAAAACATCAAGAATGATAAAAAAACGAGTACGTTTACACATTATATTACTTTCATTCAAGAAACTACAAACAAGGATGAGATTTAAAGGCTCATATACATTCAAGGATACATATACATCCTAGTTAACATAAAACCCACAAACATTTTACAACATTTCTCTTAAACCAATATTTTTGCACATAAAATTAAGCATAGCACATTCGTAAGTTAACCATTCACAAAACTGTTTTAAATGAGTGTTCTGCACTCCTAAGCAAGCAAAACCCCTCACTCAGTTTGGGTTTTTACCCAGTTTTTACCTTGATGAACCCTAATTCTTATTTAGGGTTATTCGAGATGAAATCCGTGTGAAAACTTAATTCGATGGAGAGATGAGTTGTTAAGAGTGTGAAGAACAATTTTCTATTTATACCTTAAGATTGAAATCAGCTTGAAATGATCATTTGGGGGATGATGATTTTGCGTTTGAAGTTGGGAGGGAAAAAAATATTAAGTGTGTGTGTGTGAGAAAGTGACGGGGGGAGAGTGTGTTATAAAACAATTTTTGTTTTTTACACATTTGCCCCCTCAAGTATAATATCCTATGCAATTTGTTCTTAAAAGATCTAAGATGCATTTTAAGTTTAACAAATGGCACATTTAATCCATAATATTTTAACAAGCATACCTAGAAACTTATATTTGCACATATACTCCCTAAAGGCATAAACACATAACAGTTAAGGCGCCCATAAGCTAAACTTAATTAACTCCCCTTTAATGGATAACCCGTTATTGTTTAAAACATTTTTCATTGTCACAAAACTGATTTTATAAAGAGGATATTTGACATTTTCTCCCCCCTTAAACAATGACCCATTTTCTATTTAAAGAGCTGTAGTCGTTGTTTGAGTGGTCAAATGTCTTTGAAAAGCATTTTCTGATGAAATATTGTCTAATTTAGAAAACCAAACAACATGAAAAATAAGATTTCTCTTATTTTGACACATAAGCGCACTGACACGTACACTTATGGAATAAAGGAAGCATGGGTTGTGATGCAACATAATCACAAGCCTTTGCATGGTCATAAAGTAGACCATGCCCGAGAATAAATTCCCGTTGAGAGGTCAAGTTTTATTTTTGAAATACTTGCCTTGAAATTGATGACCGGGTTGCTATCTGAAATAATAACAAGCCATTGTGGCATGTTTTGAAAACTTTTGAAATTTCTGCTCGAACTTCATTTACATCCCGTATCATTATTGAATGACATTTCTAAGGCCGTAAATGTTATCGATTTTAGAAGACATGCCAGAGATACATATTTTTATACTTTTCTAGTTTTTAAATTTTTTATTTTGTTTTTGAAAAATTTATACTAAAAGAAAAATATTTTTGGGTTTTTATGTTTTTCTCATGTACATATGATACAGGATATGAGTTACCACCATCATTCGTCCGTTTCCTCTGCCAGATGTTTCAACGTTTTTGAAGTCATGCTTCTCATCCTGAGCTTTTTGATTAATAAATTAAATCTTTCTCTTGGCAAGGGTTTGGTGAAGATGTCAGCCAGTTGGTATTCAGTCCAGACAAAGTATAGCTCTACAATTTCATTTTCCACTTGGTCCTTTATGAAATGGTAGCGAACATCGATGTGCTTTGCTCGTGAGTGTTGAACATTATTGCAGCATAAAGCAATCGCACTCTTGTTGTTGCAGTACAGAGGAATCTTATTGAATTGAAAGTCTGTTAGCTGTTAACGCATCCATAGGATTTAAGCACAGCACCCAGATAAAGCACTATATTCAGCCTCTATACTCGAGATGGCAGTGCATTTTTGCTTCTTTGAAGACCAGCTAACAAGTTTGTCACCTAAGAATTGAGCACTTCTAGATGTACTGCGTCTAGTGTCCTGGCACCCTACGTGATCTGCATCTGCATATGTTGTCATAGACATATCGGTATCCTTCGAGTACCATAGACCCATGTTAATGGTTCCCTTTAGGTATCAAAAAATCCTCTTAATCGCATTTAAGTGCTTTTCGGTAGGCTTTGCCTGATATCGGGCACATAAGCAGACTGCATAAATAAGGTCTGGTCTACTGGATGTCAGATACATTAGGGATCAAATCATACCATGGTAAAGTGTAGCATCAATTAGTGTCCCTTGTAGATCTTCATCCAGTTTACTCTTTTCTACCATAGGTGTGTCTACAGAATCACTAGTTACATACCATATTTTTTAACAATTTCAGAAGCATATTTTAATTGGTTTATAAAGATTCCTTTAGGACTTTAAGAGATTTGTAATCCTAAACTTAGTGGTCATCTGATTAGCAAACTCATTGCACATGGCAATATTAGTGGATGCAAATATTATATCATCAATATAAATTTATACCAGTAATAAGTCATTCTCAGCTTGCCATGTGAAGAGTGTTGGATCAACTGCACCTTTGGAGAATTGTTGTGAGATTAGGAAGCTTAACAGCATGTCGTACCATGCACATGGTGCTTGTTTGAGACCGTAGATGGCCTTTTTGAGCTTGTACACATGTGATGGGTTGTCCTGATCAACAAATCCTTCTGGTTGAGAAACGTAGACCTCTTCTTTGAGCTCGCCATTTAAGAAAGTCGTTTTGACGTCCATTTGGTAGATCATCATATTCTTATGAGCGGCATTTGTTACAAAGATACGGATGGCCTCTATTCTAGCAACCGGTGCAAATGATTCCTCGAAATCGATTCCCTCTTCTTGCCTGAATCCATCTTGACCTTAGAAATCCATTTTAATTTAATCAAAAGCAGTTTATCTAGACACGACACCAATTCCCAAACTTTTAGTCTTTGAAATTCATGAATTTATTCTTGCATTGCATCGATCCATGATGGTTCGATCATTGATTGTTTGAAGTTCTTAGGTTCTACTGAAGTTAGGAAGGCATCAAAGTAACACCACATGGCGTTAGTTTGGAGTTGCTTTCTCATAGAGATAGAGCGAGAAGGATCACCGATCATGTTTTCTATAGGATGATCCTAGTCCATTTACCAAGTTGTTCAAATGGAGTGTGGTTTTGTCTCACATTCGATGATGTACCTTGAGAAGTTGATTCTTCATGAGGAGATTCATTATGTGGATCATCACGAAAGATTGGTGTTTTTGGTGATTCTTCAAAACCTTGAGAAAAGTTTGGAGATTGTTCTTGTTCTTGTGTTGATGGAGTACTTGATGATGGAGCATCCCGGTCAATGGAAGTTGACACAGGAGAATCGGCTAAAACCACAGCTCAGCAGCTTCTTGAACTGGAGAAACATCAATTGATAGAGGAGTGAAGTATTCATCGAACATTGGTTGAAACAAGCGATCCCAATCATCTCTTGGTGATGGAATATAAGGTTTTTGAGATACAAGGTTTGGAACGAGTCCTAAACTAGATGTTGCAGTAGTCAAACGTTAAAGTCCGGGTCCTGAACTGAATTGTTCAGAAGCCATTGCTGTCAGCTCATCAAATGTCACATGAATTGTTTCAATAATTTTCCGGGTTCTTTTGTTGTAGATTCTGAACGATTTCTTTGCGGGCGCGTAACCAACAAAAATACCAATGTCAGCTTTTGTATCTAATTTACCTAGGTCTTCATTGTCATTGGTAGGATAACATAGTGCACCAAAGACATGACAGAATGATACATCTGGTTTCTTTTCTTTTATAAGCTTATATGGAGTTTTGTTGTATCGACGGCAGATTATTGAACGGTTTTGGGTGTAACAGGCTGTATTTATTGCTTTGGCCCATAAAAATAACGGAGCTTTATAAAATATTAACATTGTACAGCTAGCTTCTACAAGAGTTCGGTTTCGCCTTTCGACAACGTCGTTCTGCTGAGGAGTGCGGGCAACAGATGTTTGATGCGTGATGTCAACATTTTTATAAAATTCAAGAAGTGTCTGATTGACAAATTCGTTTCCATTATCTGTTCGAACATTATGAACAGTGGCATTCAAACGAACTTGTATATTTTTGATACATTTAATGATGGCCTCAAGAGCTTTATCTTTTGTCCTTAAAACTCTGACCCAAGTAAATCTTGAGTAATCATCGACAATCACTAAGATGTACCTTTTCCCGTTAATACTCACCACATGTATTGGGCCACACAAATCCATATGCAAAAGATATAGTTTCTCCTGGTTAGTGTCTTCAGCTTTGGGTTGATGAGAGGATTTCTTGCTTTTTCCTGATGCACATGCTGAACACAGATGATCTTTCTGATATTTAAGCCTTGGAATGCCTCGTGCAAGACAGTCTTTAGCTAGCTTGTTAATAATACCGAAGTTGAGATATGATAACCGACGGTGCCATAACCAGCTCTTAGTCTTTAACGCTTTGGATAGAAGACAGATCAGAGATGTTTTGAGCATGTCATCAAGAGAAATTGTGTATAAATTTGTGTCACGGGATCCGAAAAGTAGATTAACACCTTCTAAATTACGAATAAATCAAGTGTTTTTCCGAAATGCGACTTTAAGATCCCCGTTGCAAAATTGACCAACAGAAAACAAGTTATGTCCAAGCCCCTCGACGTAGTATACCCTTGAGATAGTCACATTTCCCAGCTGATAGTCACCATACCCCATAATTCTTACAATATGGTCATTCCCGAATCTAACTGTACCTAGAAATTTACTAACAAAGTTCATGAGCTGAGAGCGATTCCCTGTCATGTGTTTTGAACATCCGGAGTCCAGATACCAGAGAACAATCTGGACAACCTATCATGACAAGAGAAGAAGATGATGGAATATCTGTAGCATTGGATCCCCAAGTATGATTGGGTTCCGAGTGGTTAGCATTCTTAGATTCTACAATCTTAGCTTTTTTACTCGAACCTATATTTTTAACATTTTTGGGTTTCCTGCTATAAACTTTAAGCTCTGGTTTTTGTGTTTCAACTGAGTGGGAAGTAGTTTTCTTAGGAGGCACTACATTAGCTGAAATGATCCTAGTTAAAGGGCATAAATTACCAACTATAGTGAAAGTTCTGCCTGTTAGTTTCCACTTAAGTCCTACTTCAGTGAATACAAGACCTGTAGGTCTCCAAATTTTTTCTTTTTTATGTTTCTTAGCAGATTTAGCATGGCTATTTACATTTTTCACAAAATCAAGAAAACACATATCCTGAACACCATCAAACAAAGATTTCTTACATGTAGCACAAATAGGTTCAGAATTCGCATTTAACAGTGAATGCTTAACATCAACATCATGAATTGGTGTAACAACACAATTCTTTTTATTAACTTTCCTAGGTTGGGCTTCTACTTTATTCTTCATGTTTCTACTTGATGGTAGACAGATCCTATCATTCTTTTTATTTCTAGTAGGCTTTGATCCACACTTACTTGTAGAACACTTCAATCCTGTAGAAGACACCACAGGTGTGTTAGAATCTAATGTGTTCGATAACTCTACCTGTTTAATGTTGCTTGAGGATGTGAGAGGTTCAGCAAACCTAACTTTCTTAATCTTGTTTTTGGAACCTTTTTAGCACTAAGATTAATCGCATTTGGGCATGTCTCTTGAACATATACAAGTAACTCCTAAATTCGTTGGGCATGCTTACAGGCAAAGTCTAACTCTTTATCTAAAGGATGTTCTGCTTTAGCTTGCTCGACTATTTCCCAAAGAATGTTAGCTTGTTCTTGAGTGTACTTTAGGTAATCTATATAAGCTTCCCTATTTTCATGCTTAATGAAGCATCATAATATTAGTAAATTCCTATTTTGCCCATGTATATATTATATAGATTGAATGAAAATAAGAACAAACCCTTTATATCAATCACTCTTCAGATTACAGCATCAATATTTGGATTATGACCTCATGTAATCCTCGATTTATCAATCAAAGTTTACCAAATAAACCCTTTAATTCCTTTAAAAAAACCCAATTTATCAATCACAATCCCTAAATTAAAAACTCCAATTTTTATTTGCATCAAATTACATAACCACACATCACATTTGGATTACAACCCCATTTCATTTTTGGATCTAGATTTTAAGAAGACAAATGAACAGAGGTGGTGAAGGAAGGGTCGGATTGGTAGTGTGAAGCCGGCGACATACATAAATGTGGATGCGTGAGACTTTGAAAACAACGTCCATCAATCGAAATGCCACCTCAATCACCGCCATCGTTATCAAAACCCACATGCACCACTGTCTCCGCCGCACAACATCATAACAATGTTGAAACTTTCCAATGTTTTTTGTTATTTGTCTTTATGCAACTTGATCAATTAAACTACTACACAATTATTGTTTATAATGATCCACAGGTGGAAGTATGAGACTTTGATTGGGAAAAGAAGAAGAAATGGTAGGTGGAAAGAGGAAGAAGAAAGGTTAGGTGAAGATAAGGAGAATTTAAAAGAAATAATACAGGGTAAAATAGACTTTATATTAAAATTAATGTTTCTGATTGAGAGAGGGTGGACTTTTTTTACCCATTCCCACTTAGGAAATCTTTTTATATTAAGCAAAAAGGAAACATAATATTGATCCTGTTTGCATATGAATTTATTACCAAACAGCCATTAAGTTAAAAATAAACACCCCCTAACTCTTTATCGAAAAGTTGTTCTGCTTTAGCTTGTTCGACTATTCCCCGAAGAATATAAGCTTGTTCCTGAGTGTACTTAAGGTAATCTATGTGAGCTTTCCTATTTTGCAATAACCTAGGAGCCAAAGGTTCTAAGTCTAGCTTGAACATTCCTGGAACAATAGTGTTGGTAGATGGTATTTGTGCAGCAATATCAACAATTTCTTTTCCTTTTACTTTTCGTAAATCGTTTTTCAATGACGTTATCACAAAAATCTTATCTTGAATTTGAGCTTTTAAATCCTCATTTTCTGCAGATTTTAAGTTCAGTTTATCAATTAAAGAGTCACTCTGTTCTTTAGTATGATCACGTGTCTTTTTAATTGAGTCAATCTGCTCTTTAAAAACCTGTTTCACATGATTAATTTCATTACAAAGACGTTTGTTTTTTGAAATCAATTTTGCCACACTATTTTTTAGTTCCACATTTTTGGTCTCTATTTCACAATAATCATAATTGAAATTCTCTTCCTTAGACTTTTCTCTTATTGATTTTATAATATCTTTCAACTTACAAATGGTGCTGTCTTTGTCTTGAAGCTGAGCTTTCAAATCATTTGTTTCAAAAAATTCTAGAATTTCGAGAGCATTTTGATTATTACAAGAATTTATTTTTTCCTTTTTTTTTGAAAAATGTTCTTTAGTAAGTGTATTGCAATTCAAGAGAAAAATTCAATGTTTTTTCAAGTTTGTAGTAACTTTTCAAAAAGATTCATTATGCCACAATTTTGTTGATTTCAAAAGCTCGGCTCAGATTGAACACTTATCACAAGATTCATTTCTCTTTCTATCCATATTCACAGATTCACCAATCAAGGACATAGAATTCATCACAGTTAAAAGAATATATTGAGACATGATTTGTTGTAAGAGTCGATCATTTTCCAAAAGTAATTATTTCTTAGCAATTTCCAAACATTGTTTGTCAACTGAAGACTGTTGAACAACAGCGTCCATTTGGTCAAAAACTGTTTGTACTTCCATTATTTCATTTAGAAGATCTCTAATGTGTTTTAAAAATTTTAGAAATGGAATAATTTCATTGTTAAAAACAACTTTCGTATGTTCAAACCCCCATTCACCTTCTGTACGAGCATCAAGTGTAGTCCTTATCTTCACCACATTGTCAAACCTGACAAGGTGAAATTTAAGCTTTTTAAGGCTTTCATTCACCAAGCTAACCTTAGGAAGTTCCTTAGGAGCTTCTATTTTGACAGGGGATGCTTCAGAAGGTTTACTGGTAGGATTGGACATACGCAACCAGAAAGCTTGTTCAGCCGGCAATTCTTATTGTGGAGTAAAATGTTTCCCAAAATCATCAGATAGTCTATTTAATTTTTCATAATAAATAGGTGTATGAGAAATGTTTTGTTTAATGGCCTCTGGATCCTTTTATTTTTCAGACATTTTGGATCAACTCGCTTCTTCCAAAATCAATGTTTCCTCATCATTAATCACAGGCATAGCAACATGTTTAGCAGAAATAACAATACCATCATACAAGGTTGGTTTAATCCGCTGAGCTTTCTTAAGGTAAAACTGATTTTGATAACATAGAGCTTGTTTATGTATATTATCATAAAAGGATTATGGCTTAGTTAACATGTGCACTGTTTGAGCAGATTGACCCACTTTAAAAATAATATTATCAAGTTCCTTTATCTTCTTTTCCAAATCAATATCATTTTCCATATATTTATCTTCTTTTCTTTGGATTCACTTTTGAAAACTGTGTGTGTTTGCAATAAACATTCCTTTTCTTTGATTTGTTTAGACACAATTTTGCTCAATTGAGTCAACTTGTTCTTTCAGCGCAAGCTTCTCTTTAATCATATCATCTATTTAAGAATCAATCATTTTTTCACGACTGCTTAAATCAATATTAAGACGTTCTTCAAAAGTTTTTACTCATTCTTTATATGTCTCTAGCTCAGCGGTTAGTGATTTACTATTTTGTTCCTTATTAGCCTTTTCCCAATTATTTACATGATTAATCATTTGTTCTGACATTTGTTCTATCACAGATAAGATTCATTGAATCTTATTGTGCCTACAAAATGTAAGTATCTTGAACAATTTGCATGTTGTTTTTCTGCAGATTATTAATTAACGGAATGATATTGCTAGCACAGTATCTCATTATCTATAAAATTCACAACTGGTGTTTGTTCAAAATCCTGCATTGCATGCACACTTTGATTTTCCATATCATTAAGATAGGTTTCAGAATGAGGTACCTTTGAGATAACATCAGAACCATAGTTGGAAATTTTGGCCATGAGAACCGCTTTTGCATTCAAGATATCATCACAGTCAGAATCATAATATCAAGATCCTCAGTCTGAAAAGCAACATTGTTTGGAATGATTGTCTGAACACTTGACCATCTAGAACCCCTAGATCTGCAATAAATGCGAGTTGTTCTTCATCAAAAATTTATCTAACTTCCTGTGCTTTAGCTACCAATGCTTTTTCTTATACCATGTTGGCAATTCCTTGGTCGCTTAGGCTGAGTGCATTGCCTATCCATATGTCCTTCACCTTGACAGTTATAACATTTAACAACCCTTGCCTGTCCACTTGCATTGTTTCTCCCAGAACTAGTAGCATTACTCTTATAACTAGTACCAAAATAACTTTGACCTTGTCTCCTCTGAACTTGTTGCACTGTGACCCTGCCATCTTGAATAGTGGTCTGGTTTCTTAGGTTTGATGACATTCTAAGTTGATTAAATTTGATTATTGGTTGAGGGGAACCTTAAAGAAGCTACAGCTATTAGAAAATCCATTGCCTTGTTGAGACAAGTAATTGGATCATCTCCTGGAGAGAATACAAGAACAGCAAAACTTGAGTCCATAAGAGGTGACTCTGTCATTGGTTATGTAGTAACTTGAGGTGATTGATAAGCAATTTGTGGAATAGATGAGGTTTGACGATTCATTTGAGACTGATATGGATATGATGATGGAACGGATGAATGATTGAATTGAGGTTGTGATAGATAAGTAGATGAGTAATGTTGATTGGGATAAATTGATCCAAACTAAGATGGTGAAAACTGTTGTTGAAGTTGAGGATTGTTGTACTGATAAGTGTTGGAGTGAGGTGGCATCATATGTTGATTTGCTACAAATGTAAATGGATCTTGATTGCGTTCACGCAGAAGACAGACTTCATTTGCATGGATTTCGTGTTGTTCAATATATGCATGAAGCTGATCAAAGTTGGTAGTATATAAATCCTTCATGAGCTTGACATCCGTCATAAATTTGCTCCATTCTGGTGGAAGAATGTTTAAGAACTTTGTATTAACTTGAAATTGCTCGATTTTCATGTTGTAGATGTTCATTTCATTAATTAGCTGAGTAAATCTCAAGTAATACTTGTGAAGTGTTGCCCCCTTTATGTGAGTAAACTTATCAAATGCATCATATAACTTACACTCTCTCGCCTGCTTAGTCAAAGAGGTACCTTGCATCAGTAATTGAACTCTCTCCCATAAATCTTTAGCAACTCTGTGATGATTCACAAGTGAATAGATATCAGCTGGTAGACCTTGAAGAATGATATTGGTAGCTTTCATATCACAATCAACTTGAATTTTCTCAGCAGCAGACAATTCATCATATTTTTTGTTTTAGTCACTCCATTCTCTTCAATAGTCGGCCAAATGAGTGGACCATTTTAAAATGATTCAAGTATCATTCTTCCGTTCTCTCTATTTTGCATGTAGAGTTCCATTTGACTTTTCCAAGAATCAAACAAGTCCTTGTCCAACATAGGTGGACGATTGTCAGCACCGGAGAGTATCATATACTAAGCAAGAATATTCTTTTGTCCAAGTGGAATAACTGAATCCATGTTAATTTGATGTTTGTTAGATTACTTGTGGATCGAACGGTGATTGAAAGTAATTATGTTGTTTAATGATTTGTCTTTTAAGTGTTGTACGTCTTGAAACTACACGGGATTTTACAATTCTTGATAAAATCGGGAAGACAATTAAATGTTTCACGAGATTTTACAAATCAAAGAGATAAAGCGTATAATTTACTTTAGCAAATTTGAGTTTTGAATTGATTTCAAGTGAATTAATTTTCCTTTTAGAAGTTGTTAAATCGCCTTCCAAAGACAAGTGTTAAATCGCCTTATAAAGGTAGTTGTTAAATCGCCTTGCAAAGGAACTCTGTTAAATCGCCTTCTAAAAGAAATTGCTAAATCGCCTTGTGAAGGAAAGATGTTAATTTGCCTTTCAAAGAATTTTGTTAATTCGCCTTTAACTGAAATTGCTAAATCGCCAACAACGAAATTGCTAATTCGCCTTCACCAATGAAATTGCTTATTCGCCTTCACTAAGGAAATTTCTAATTCGCCTTCACCAATGAAATTGCTAATTCGCCTTCAACAAAACGAAACTCAGATTTTTCAAAACACAAAGACTCACTTTTGATCATTTTTATCTAAAATTTCTTGTAAAACTAGTATTACTAAGCCTATAGGTACCTGGAAAATGCAAACTTTATGGATTGTAAGCCAAAAAAATTAAAATCAAGAATTGTACTTTCTAAAGCCTTTTCGAACACAAAAATGCAAAAAGATGATGTTTTTCTTGATTCAAAGCATATACACCTATATTATAAAGATACTAGATCAGATTTACCAAGGTAAATGATCCTTTAGTGTCACAAAAGCTTCGAAAAACAAAAAAAATAAGAAGAAAAGGTACGATTTGTGAAAAAAACAAAACAATGAAAAGAAAAACAAACACAAAACTTAACAGATCACTCCATGGCTCTAATACTAATTGTAGAATATGCTAGTAATCTATAACACCAAATAACTATAAAGAAATTCTAGAGAGAGAAAGTGGATGGAAGGAAGGTTCTAGTGAGAGAAAGTAAGAGAGAATGAAAGATTAGATTATGTGTGAATGAACCAACCAACCAACACCCTCTCCATGTGTGGAGAGGGTATTTATACATCAATGATAACCGGTCATGGGCTTTGCTTATGGGCTTTCCATGTATCTTTGGTCCGGTTAGCTTACTTAACATTACATTGGATTACACTACGAGTTATGACTAACTATATTGGAAGTGACCGATACACCAGATCTCAAACAACGATGCCATAATTATTTTCTGTCTTGCAAATGGGGTTGACATAGATTATGCTAAGTTGATTTGGGAAGACATCATCAATAAGCTGAAAAAGAAAACTAGGGAAAACTTGTTCCTTATCCTAGGTTTTTATCCTTATTGTTAGAGCACAAGATGGAGGAATATGGAAATGATGATGTAACTCTTAACCCCACTCAAGTCTTCATAATTAGGCACTAAAGAAAAAACAACCTGAAGGACCTCACTACACCACCCACATGTTGGCTATCTACAATGTAGATGAGCCTATGGCAGTCAAAGCTCCTAAAACCTCCTCTAAAGATGAGAAGAAGATTCCCCAAGGCACAAAGCCTGGAGCTAAAATTGGATGAACTAGAAAACATACTTCTTCACTAACAAAGTGAAATTCTTTGTCCAAATTTGAGGTAACCAAAGGTGGGTCCTCTTTAAAAGAGGCTGCTGGCTCCTAAACTGGCCATTCCATTAAAGAAACTCAGTCTAGTTCGGCCAAGGACTCCAACCCAAGCCAGCCTCCAGCTTCCACCTATGTGGTTGCTGGAATACATAAAGAGGCCCTACAAGCAACTGGTGGCCCAACATCTTTAGGGGTCACTAGTGAAGAAAAATCTAACCCTCAACTCATTAGTGTAGTGTCAGCATGAATATCAAAGCCTATTTATTTAGCTTCTACCATTCTACACTCTGAGTCTGCATCAGGAGATGATGCTTTAGTAGATCCAACAACTGAAGTTGATCCTGAAAAATTTGCTCATAATGATTCAGTATCTCAACAACAAGGTATTGATAAAGGAACCAAAACTATTCATTTGATCATTTTATTGCAGGGACTAACTCAAGTGTTCTTGTAGACAAAACCAAATCTGCTAGAGATGGGTTAAAAGCTGCCCACACTATAACAAGAACTGACAAGGATACCAACAATGCTAAAAAGGAGGTTAGCTTTGATCAGGATGAGTTCAACACTTCTCCTAATCTCTACAGCTCTGATGATGCCATAAAATAAATCAACCTAGAGGATCTGTCCAAACTGGTCAAATATGTGGATGTTGATTTCATGGACCTGGACTCACCAGCTGATGATGGACCTATCATGGTTCAAGATGAAATGGAGTAAGAACTTCATGCTAAAGAGTTCCATAGTAAACAACATATAAAAATTAAAGACATTTCAGTACCTCTCCCTCCATCTCTAAAGACTGTTAGGATTCAGGAGTTAAGCACCCAACGGCTTCTTCTTTAGTCTTAGAACCTAAAGCTAGAGAAAGAAAAGGAAAATGACCAGGCTGAAGTTGCTTTTCTCTTAGCTCAACCCTCCTATCCAGATGTGGAACAACTCACTAAGCTTCTGGTAACATCTCTCAAACCTGAACTTATAAAGTTACTCACAGATCATGATTTCAGTGCTTCATTACCAAAAGAAATAAAGGAGCTTCCAACCAAGTTCTGTGAGATCTGTGGGGAAATCAAGGATTTGAAGAAGTGTGTGCATGAAATAGAGATTGAGCTGCTTGGGGATTTTAAATAAATTCATATAAAAGCTAGAGGATTTTTAGTCAACTGTCTTCGGTATTACCAAACAGATTATTGAGCGGAACAAACTTAAGCTGGAAGTTCCAACTGGATTACTTGCTCTACAAGGGCAAGTTTCCTCTATCACAACTTAATTATCAAAGCTTAAGACTTTGGATGCTCTTCCAAGTCTTCTAAATAAGGTCACTGAAGCCTTGAATATGTTTGCAACTTCCATAGCCCCAGCATCACAAACAACTGGTGTTACAAGTGTTCCTTTGGTAGGCCAAGCTGGCACTTATCCTGCAGAGGGGGAGGAGAATATAAAACAAGCCATAATCACCTAGTTATTCAAACAAAGAACTGAAAAAGATGATGCAAAGGCAAACCCGAACACTAAACCAATACCAACAAAATCACCTATCATAACTACTATCATTCCACCAATCACCATAACATCATCTATACAATTCCAATCTCCCTTGTTGACCCCACTTCAATAGATCGAATTCCTTAAGCTTGTTTAAGGTTTAGTTATATTAGATAAATCTAACACAACTATAGTAAAAACTGTGTTTGAATGTATTAAAGATTATGCGAAATCTAATCTTTAATATTAAGAAGAATTATCAATGAAACAGTAATTCAATGAACATACAATTCAACAAATAAGCTCCAATATTATTAATGAAAATAATACGAATACTCTCAAATTATTAGGGTTACAAAGACCTTGAAGCTATGAATTATACATCTAATAATACTTGGGATGTGCCTAAATACACATACCTTTGACCTTTAAAATCAAACTTAAATGACCAAAAACGTACCAAAAATACATTGTATTTGTATGTTTTCACTTATTTTGTGTAGGAAACGGATATCCGACAAAAGGACGAAAATCGAAGTCAAAACGATAAAAACGAGCACGAGAACGGAAAGACCGTGAGAAGTCAAAAAGTCAAAGTCAAAGTTAACCCCAGGATGTGGCATTAGAAAGAGCATCAAAAACCGAACCCGAAAACATAAATTGTCAAAAGTGGGCCTACCCGTACCCACCTAATGGGCCCGGGTCAGCCCACTTATACTTTATAAAACTTTATAAGCCTTAAGCCATTTATAAGCCCATATCCCTCTTTTATAATAGCCGGCCCAAACAAAAAGCCTAAATCCATCACCCACTTAACAACCCGTTAACCCCAAAACCCTTTTATCCCTTACACCGTTAGTCCTAAAAAGGACTAATGGTGCAAACAGTTCTATAACTTCAAGGACCAAAGTTGCACACCTCAAGGACTATGAATGCAATGCAACTATACACTTTTAGGGACTAAAGTTTCCAAAACTCAAACCTATAATCCATACCTGCCATTTACTATTCATCATCTCCCACCTTTATCCCTTTCCTTCCTTGCAACACGACAAAGTAAAACCCAAACCCCACACCATAAAACAACTAACACACAGCTGGCAACCTCTCTCTTCTCTCATTCGTCAATCACGATCCAACGTATATAGTTAAAACCCTTGGTGGACACTCTAATCCAAGGGTCCAAATTGGAGAGGCTAGAAGCTTCATAGCTAAGAGACAATATGAAGGCAACTAGGGTTTTAAAGGACTATACAAAGAAAAGAAGATGAGGGGAAGTGTAAGGGAGGAGAGTAGTGTAGTTTTAATTTTATTTTTATTGTCTTAATTTATGATTTCTTGTCTTTAAATTTCTGTCTTTACATTTCAAAGTATTGTAACCTTTTAATTTTTTAATGAAAATTTTAGTTTTATGTTTAAGCAAATTCTATTTTTATTCATTTAAGCTCATCCTCATTGACAAGTCGTTTCTATAAGCTTTTCTAAGCTTATATAACCTGTTTTACTTATTTAAAGTTTTTACAAAAGGTTTTGTGAAGTTGTTGTTACATTCAAATAAAATTAGAAATTTTGCTCTTTTGGATGATAAGCTTAAAAAGGAAGAGCTTATGGGTTATTTTATAGCTGCTTATTTAATAAGCCGGGTAGGTTAGAGCTTTTAGAAATTTCATTTAAGCCCTTGTTTAGAGCAAAGGACAAAGGTCAGTCTCATTTTCTATTGTTGCTTATGTTTATGACATTTGCTCATTACTGCTTAGATATGCTTATTTTTGTCTTATTTGTGCTTATTTGATCTCATTATTGCTTATTTGATCTTGTTTAATGCTTCTTTTAATTTGTTCAAACTTATATGTCACATTTTGCTTATTTAAGGGGTGTTTGGCATAAGTGCCCAAAATGGGTAAAAATTAGTTTTAAAGCTTTTGGGTCAGTAAGCCAAATTAATTAAGCTCTAATTAGTTCTTTTAATAAGTTTTAAATAGTTTTTATGGTTTAACTTGTAGTTTTAAGGTCTTATTTTTAAAAAAAAAATTGAATCTGTGGTGAATTTTTAATTATAGTATGCAATCCTTTAATTCTAAGTTTTGAGGCTTAAGTTGTTGTTTCACCCTAGCCAAAATCATTTCAACCACCCTACTATTTCCCCCCAGCTGTATAAAGGCCATGTTGGCAATCCCTCACCATTCCCAAAGCATTTCGATGGCTGTGATTGCCTCCAAAGAAGCACAAAGAATTGAATGATTGGGATTTGCTTTCAAATCATTCACCAACAAGCACACTTGGTTTTTGCTCTCTCCAAAGAAGCACAAGCTGCAAGTCCAAGAGAAGAAGACTTCGGCTATAAATAGAGCTTTTTGTAAGCCTTTGAGGCATGTAGTTAGTTTTTAATTTTTAATATAATTTAGCTTATTTTCAAGTTATTTACAGCTTTTACTTTCAGCTTTGTAACATTATAAAGTTTTTAATGCAAATTTAGTTTTTAGTCAATTTACAATTCAAGTGTTAAGTTTCTTGAAAGTGTTCTGTTTTGTGTTTAAAAAGTTATCAACCACAGCTTGTTATAAGTGCTTTAATTAATGTAAGGTTTAAAAAGTTATGTAGTTATAAGAGAAAATCACAAAAATACTCTAAATTTAACCACAGCTTATTTTTATGGATGATAAGCCTTGAGTTCTGGATGGGCTTATGGACTCATCCTAGCTTGTTTTATACAAGTAGAGCTTTGTAGATTTTCTTGGTTTAGCCCTGTTTTGTGGCAAGGTGTTGTAAGTTTCTCTTTTTATTATTTCTTCTTAGTTACTACAGAATCTGACTTATTAGTGTTTATTTGTTACTTATGTTTGCTTTATTTGTGCTTCATCAGGGAATGTTTTGTGTTATCTTGCTTTTTTGTTAGTTGAAATGATTGTTTTGTATCACTTTCTTTGTTAGTTACTGTTAGTTTATTATTACCACTGTTAGTTTTTGATTTAATAATGCTAGGAAATTCAGCTTATTTAAGTGCGTTTTCTTGATTTAAAGTATGTATTTTAAGACGTTTTAATTTTCGTCATTGAGAATCTGTTTTTTTATTAGCTTGAAGAAAAATAAATTTGAAGGCGGTATTTTCAACTAGCAGTACTAACCTGTAGTTAGTACTGCTAGTTCACTTTTGGAACAGTACTAACTTAAAGCTACCAGTACTAACTCCAAGTTAGTACTGTTAGTACTGGTGGTTCATTTTAGCTTATCAGCTTATTATTTCTGCTTATTTAAGATTTCCTTAGTTTTTTAGAGTAAATTAAACCATTTTCCTTTACTGTCTTTAGGAGTAAGCTTATTTAAGCTTATTTTCCTTTTCAAAATAATTTTAAGAGTTCATCAGTTTTAGTTTTCTAGCTTATTTATCATTATAGTCTATTCTGGTTGCTTATCTTATGGCTTTAAGTGCTTTTTTTTGGGTGTTAAAACTTCTGTTTTAGCTTATTTGCTTATTTCTTATATCTTTGTGTTTTATTAGCCTAACAGTACTAACTAAAGCTAACAGTACTAACTTAAAGCTAGCAGTACTAACTCCAAGTTAGTACTGGTAGTTAATACTGTTAGTACTGTTGTTAGTACTGCTGTGTTTCTCTTGTTTAATTTAGCTTAATTGCATGCTGAATTTGCTTATTTAGAGTTAGTTTAGCTTATTTGTCTGTCTTAAGCTTATTTGAGCTTATTTGTGTTTTAGCTTTTAAAGTTTTAGTGTTTTCTCATTTCTAGCTTTTATGCTTGTTTTAGCTTATTTTCCTTGCTTATCTTTGTGTGCTTTTGCTAATTAGGTCTAGTGCCCAATCATAATCACATCCTTGTCATATTCAAACATCAATCATCAATCGTCTTTCGATTTTCCATTTTAGCCTCGTTGGGACATAAGATCGGATGAAATCTCCTATACTGCTTCGTGTTAGTTGAATCGCGAATTTCTGATCCATTGCTGTGTATCATATTTATTTCTTTTTATTGTAAGTAATTAGTGGTGAGAAAGCTGCGCGTCAAATTTTTGGCGCGTGTGCGGGGATGGCTTTGTTGAAACAATTTCGTTACATTTGACCATTGTGTTTGAATCTGTGAATATTTTCTTTTATAAAAATATAAAAAGTACAAAAATATTTTTCATTTTCTTTTATTAGTATAATTATCATATAAAAACAAAAGAAAACCAAAAATATAAAAACATTGCTCCATAAAAAAGAATAAAATTCACAAATTGGTTAAAAATACCAAAATATATTATTCTCAATTGAGGTATTAATCATTAATAACTTCCGGTGAACATGTTTGGTTCCCAACTCGAAACATAAGATTTAAAAACTTTGCCATTTTGTGTCTCTTTCGACATACGGCTCACACTTGAAAGTTAAACAACTATAAAGTGGTTAAGGAGGGTTGTTCCTAAGAACTACGACAGAAAGAGATTAAAGGCTTCGCGCTTAATTCCTACTCCTTCCGACTCAAATGTGCGTTTATATTTTTGAGAGCTACCGTGAAGTAAGTAGATTATTTGTAGAGTTGGTCTTATCTCCATTGTCGGTATAAAATTAATTGTGAATATATCATGATAAACAAAAATTAGTCGTAAATTTTCTTATTATATATCTCTATTTTCGTGCATGCGCAATCTTTCTCAAGCTCGTGGCTTCGACAACACATCGACATCAACAAACATGTTCCTTTCGAATCTTGTTGAACCTCCCAAGGATACGATGGCTGATAATCGAAACTATTGGCAGATTTGCTCCTGATCAACGAGGGATACGAGATCGCTTTTGTATGTTCATGAAATTGCAGACAGCAATATTTTGAGATCAAGCATGGGGTTGCTAACTATTGTCAAGGACAAAGCCAGTTCTTGTTCGGACATGACAAAGAGGGACCCCACATGCCCATATCGTTACTTTCAATATACTCACCTCTCTTTTTGAGATATCCTAATGTCCCGAACGACCACATCAATTAAGCTGATGCTTTTTCCTTTCTCTCTCGAGGGGGCAGCTCGGATTTGCTTTGAAGAAAGAACCCCCTCGCGATCGATTCAGACATGGGTGACCTCGTTGCTAATTCATAAATCAGTTTTCCACCTTCTTAAAATGATAATCTTCGAAACGAAATTATCCAATTTCAAACAAAGATTTGATGTGTAGTTTAGTGAGGATTGGATCGATTCAAAGATCTTACTCTGAGCATGTCCACATCATGGATTCTCGGAGCTTCACCTAACTTGTTACATTTTACAATTGCCTTAAATGTCATTGATCTAAGACACTTTGAACTCGCAACATGGTGGTAACTTTTGGACAAACGGCCCCGCTGATTGCTCAAGCTTCAGCGAGGTGCAGTCCAAAAGTTCGTTCACTCTCGAGCAAAGCATTGTTGTAAAGTGAGTACAAGCGCTTCACACCTCCGAATTCCGAAGTATCTCCCGTTGTTGATGAACTTGAAAGATTATGTTAGAGCTTCTACTTACTCGACAATCAGAAATCTCCAGTTCCAGTCCCGACTCACGTAAAAGCGGTGGAAGCAAAGTTGTGTTACCTGCGGTGGTGCCCATAGTATCGTAATTTGTTACGGCACCTATAGCAACATATTACCGTAGATAACATCCAAGAATACGTCTCGCAGCTGCGCAGCAATTTCACCAAGGGGGGGAAATTGGGTTTCCGTTCCGCCACCGATGGCAAACCAAATCAGAACCACCGGTTTTTCGCATATGCAAAACAGCAGCCAAGCAAACAATCAGAATCGTTTTGAACCCATAACCAAAACCAAAAACCGTGGAATGGCTACAACCAGGGGGGGGTTTCAAAAAAAAGATTCAACGACCCGGTTCAAACAAACAAGCCCCAATGTATCAACCCCCGGTTAATCAACACCCAGCTTACCATGTCTCAAAGCTATCAAAGCTTTAGGGGGTGTGTCAAAAACTAATTTTGAGAGCTATGTCAAGGTAATGATGCGGTTATGCAAAAATGCAAAACCAAATGAACCCAAACATAACCCCCCCCCCCCCCCTGACTTGCTCACCATATCGTAAGTTCCAACCAGCTTCTACTTCAAGTCGGGTTCTCTTCCTAGCAACTCCTTTAATACGATACGTGTGAATGAAAGCAACATCACCAACCAGAAGCGGTGCTTCATATGATGGACCTCAATTCCAACTACAGTGGTGGTAGTTGAAACCGAGGTGAACCAAAGGACACGGTACTTCTATCGGACTCATAGGTACCAAAGACGTTCCAGCCTCCGCATAGTTCTAGTTGATGAACCCAAGTTGTCATGCTAGAACCGAAGCGACTTTACCATATCCATTAGGGTACAAGGAGAAAATCCGTTGAATTAGGACGACCTTTTAGCTTTGAAATTAATGGAATTTGTGTGTTTTTGGAAACTCCACTTCAAGCTGAGCTCTCGTGGGATGCTCTCCTGCAATGCCTAAGTTTTACACCTATGTTCAGAAAGCTTTTTGGAACAACAAAGACAAGAATCTTGGAATTAACAAAACAACGGTTAATGAAATTGCTCGGCGTCATCCTTAGACATTTCCCGAAAAAATTAGGAGACCCGGGTCAATTTCTGATACATGTTGAGTTCCTAGAGTTGATGAATGCTTGTGCACTGGCCGATATCGGTGCAGAGCAATCTAATGCCACTCTCCGTTCTGTGAAAAGCTTAATCTCCCAAAGACTGACAAACTAGGATGATACTCGAGTTAGCCGACCGATCGATCTCTACTCCCACCTGGATAGACGCGAAGTTGTTTTTGTGAGGTTGGGAACCTTCTACTTTCCAGTCCGATTTGTGGTAGTTGACTTATGTGATGCCGGACATAGAGTCCCGGTTGATTTTAGGAAAAGACCATTTTTAGACACGGCAGAGCCTTGATTGATGTACACGGGGTAAAGAGATGGACCTTATCGAACATGTATGTACCAATCCGTGACTTTCAAGTAGGTGATACGGGAAAAAATTTCTCCTACAATGCATGGAATCAGTTAAAGGTCGACTTTATTGATATTAGTGGTGTGAGGAATATTCTCATGAGGTTTTTAGGTTCTAGGAAGTCATTAGCAAATGGAAATTCCACTCACTTAATTTTGAACACAGATGTTGTACCACTTCTCCCACCCTCACTCCATTCGAGGGTAGTGATTTCATTCTTGAAGAAATCGAGGCTGAACTTTCTGATACTTCATATAAGTCAGGAATTGATGATGCCGAATGTGATCTCGAGAAGGACATTCTTCTTCTTGAAGCTATCTAAACTAGTGTGCCCTTATCAACCACTTCACCACCATGCAAATTTTCCTGAGGTTAGGAAAAGAACTTAAGACTTTGTGAAGCCAAAACCGAATTTAAAACAGCAATTGATGAACTCCGTGGTCGAGGCTCAAGGACTTACCTCCCCACCTCGAATATGCATTTTTTGAGAGGTGACAACAATGTTACCAGTCATCAATGCTAAAGATTTGAGTGTACGAGAGAAAGCGCTCTCATAAGGTTGTTGCAGTCCCAAAGCGAGACATCGCTTGGAAATCTCTCGATATCAGGGTATTATCCGGAATTTTATACTCACAAAATTCTAATGGAGAGGACTACAACCAGCGGTCCAACATCAGAGACGGGGGTAACCCAAAAATCCACGGATGTAATTCAAAAATGAAGTTGAAAAACTTCTTGGACGCTGGATATTAATTTAACCTATCTCAGATAGTCCCTGGGTAAGCCCGGTACACTGGTCATACCGAAGAAGGTTGGCTCTCATCCCCCCTCCCTTATTACCGTAGTTGAGAAGAGCAAAATGATGTTAAATCCCAACTCGACTAGTACGGAGATGGGCGGGTATGCATTGACTACCAAGTGTGAATGTGATGCACCGAATGGACATTTTCCAATACCATTCATGGGACCAAATGCGCGTGAGGCTTGCGGGAAACAATACTATTGTTTTCTCGTTGGTTTATCGAGTTATTTTCAATACCCATCTGACACAATATGAATCAGGAAAAGGGGACAACATTTACTTGACCATACCGGAACCTTTGCTACCGCCGCATGCCATTTGGCATCTGCAATGCACCAGGCACATCAGAGATGTATGATGGAAATCTTCACGACATGATCGAAAAAAAAACAAAAAAAAAAAAAAAATTTCAAAATGATGGAAAGTGTTTATGGATGACTTTTCGGTTTTTGGATTTTCTTTCTCTACATGCCTAACCCAATTTGGGAAAAATATGCTTAGCGAGTGTGAAGTCACCAATTCGCTCTAAAAAACTTTGGGGGAGAAAAAAGCCAATTTCATGGTTTAAGGAAGGCATGTTCTTGCGAATAAAATCTCCAAATCGGGGATTTGAGGAGTCGATCGAGGCTAGATTGACGCTTAGCGCAAAAAACTCGTCACCGTACTACTGTTATATAAAAGGTATCTATAGTTTTTCTTGGGCATGCGGGTTTTATAGAAGATTCATCCAGAAATTTCACAAAAATCAGGGCCCGTCCCATGTCCCATTTGCTTGAAAAAGAGACTACGTTTTATTTCTCCAAAAGAGTGTATTGAAGCATTTAACACTCTCAAAAGAATCTAAACGAGGCTTCAATCCTGATTGCCCATGAAGGAATGAACCATTTGAAACTTGTAGTGCGGATGCTAGCGATTTCGTTGGGTGGATCTTGGGGGCAACGTCATGGAGAAAACCATTTCAGGCACTATACATTATGGCAAGTAAACAATGAATGAGGCGGAATCACGTTACACCACGACAGAGAAAGAAATGTTAGTCGTGGTGTACGCATTCGAAAAATTCTGATCTTACCTTGTCATGAACAAATGCACTATGTATACAGATCATTCCGCCCTCAAGTATCTCTTTGCTAGAAAGATTCTTAAGCGAGATTGCTCCGATGGGTTCTGCTCCTTTAAGAGTTCGACTTTGATGTAGTTGACACGAAAGGAGCTGAGAACCTAGCGGTTGATCATCTATCACGATTAGAGAATCCTCACGAGAATGAGCTCGATCCAAAGGAGATAAATGAAAAGTTTCCTCTGAAACTCTTCAGTTCGATTTGCGTTCTTGATGCTAGACCCTTGGTTTGTGACATGCCAAACTACCATGCGGGAATTTTCTTGATCAAAAGGGATGTCAACCCACCAAGAAAAAATTCTTCAAAGACGTAAAGCATTATTTTCTGGGAAGATCCTTTTCTGATTTATAAATACTGTGCGGATCAAGTTACTTCGACGTTGTGGTTTTTGGCCAAGAAGCCCATGACATCCTTATGGCTTGCCACGATGGTCGACGTGTTGGACATCTGGTGCTAAAACTAAACAGCAGAAAAGTCTTCGATTCTGGATATCTTTGGCCCAAATCTACAAAGTTGCCCATGAGTTAGTTAAAAACTTACATCATGCACTGCGTCAAGGAAAAATTTCACAAGGGATGAGATTGCCACAAAATTCTATCAAGTTTGTGAATCTTTGACGTCTGGGGGCATTGACTTTATGGCGGCCTATTCCATCATCCAAAGGCACAAAATACATCTAGTAGCAGTTGTTACCTTTCAAAAATGGGTTGAAGCGAAAGCGCTCGCCTACCAATGAAGCCTTGGGTGGTAGTAAGATTTTTGAAAGCTCTTTTTGCCCGATTCGGAATCTCGAGCAATTATCAGTGGACCGTGGCACTCATTTTTTGTATATGATCAATTTGCAAGGTGTATGCTTAAATATGGAGTTACCATCGACTTTCCACGGCATACCATCCACAAACAAGTGGACAAGTTAAGTTTCCATTGGGCTTTGAACGAGAATTCTGAGGATCAATTGGAGAAAACCGTACCTCTTGGTCAGATAAGCTCGATGATGCTTTATGGGCTTTCCGTACCGCTTACAAAACACCCATCGGGTGTACTCCATATAAGCTGGTTTACGGAAAAGCCTGCCATCTGCCAATTGAGTTAGAACACAAGGCCTACTGGGCCTTGAAACATACAAACTTTGACCGAAAACCGCTGGTGACCATAGGTAAAGTTCAGATGAATGAAATTTAATGGCTCCGTTGTTGAAGCTTATGAGAACTCTTTGATTATAAAGAAATGACAAAGAGGATTCACGACTCAAGATCAAGAAAACCCGGTTTTCAACGTCGCGTTGATCGGAGTCCTTCCTCTTTAACTCTAGATTAAAGATTTTCTCAGGAAAGCTTAAAACCCGCTGGTCAGGACCATTCACTATCACACAAGTTTTCCCATACGGCACCATCGAGTTATCCCAAAAGTCTGGGCCAAACTTCAAAGTGAATGGTCATCGTATTAAGCACTACTTTAGAGGGGAACGTCACAATTGGCTCGTCCTGCTCTCCAGAAATTCCCTATTGTCCAATAATTTTCAGGTGACGGGTTCAAGCATAGCGAAAATTAAAACAAGACGCTTCGTGGAGGGCACCCCATGCTTATCGTTAGTATTGTGTAGAATTGAAATAAGTGTTTTTTGTTGTGTGGATGCTCGCCTCTTCCTATTACCCGTGCTTTAGTCTGTTATTCTGTTTTGTGTTGTTAATTGTCCAGGATTGCCAGGATTGTGAAGACTCCCGTGCTTGTATTTTTATCAAGAGTTTCGCATCCTCAGCTTCATTTTGGGAATCCAGTATCCAAATCTAATCAACTAACATTTTATCTTTTGGCTCACTTAATTAAAGGCCTTAGATTTACGTATGTGCCCCTTTCAAAACATCGGGGACGATATTTAGTTCTAGTATGGGGGGGATCTTCGATTTGATTCTGCCTGCAGCCGTTGTTATCACGTAATCCCGTTTTTACCACCAAATGTTTGCAAAAATACCAAAAAAATGAAAAAATTTAAAAGTTTTCAAAAAAAATAAAATAAGTGTTTTGTCACAGTTTCGACTCTCTAATGGGTAGAATGAGAAATTTATTTTTGACTCGATTCGGGCAGTGTTGAGCCTAGCTAGTTCTCAATTGTAGGCTAAGCTTTCACGATTTCCATTGCTTCAAATTTTAATAAGTGTGAAGAACAAGAAGTGATAGAGTTTAAAAATAAGTTTATGTGCTGAGCTAGATTCTTCTAAGCTATATATGGAGTAACTTGCGGCTTTTTCTGCCATTAGCTTTTATCCGCTAATCATACGTGCTCATTTCAATCAACGAAGTCAATGATGTTTTAGAAAAGCTTTCAAATTTGTATCTTGATTCTTTTTAAAGCGGGGTTTTTTCTGTTCTTAGTATTTGAAAGTTAAAAAATGCAAAGAAGCATGAATGAATATAATGCAAAAATGCTTATGAATATTGAAATTACGCCAATGAAGATACATTTGAGTATTGGAGATAGTAAAAGATGTGTCGTGATAATCCCACTCGCTTAACTGCGAGGTTGGGGGTTCAAACTAAGACATCTTTACTTTAGGATTTGGTGTTTTTTGTTGTGTTGTGATATCTCACCAGGAAGCGAGGTCTAGGTGAGGGTTCAAACTAAGACACCTATCCTTAGCCATATTAGGAAGAGGTGTTGATGTGTGTGATTTCCCACTTCGCTACAACGCGGTGGGGTTTGCAAATACTAAGAAAACCAGGTCCATTGGTTGTGATATCCTACCAGGGAGCGAGGCCTAGGTAGGTGTTCAAACTAAGCAACGCATTCCTAGCTTTAAGAACAAATGATTATGATGATAAAGTGTTGCAAAAAGTTCTACAGTTAAATTTTTGTTCTTTAAAATCAAGTTACAAGGTCCTAATAAGTTGTTGCTTTGAGTCATGATTTATTCTTGATTAAGAACTATGGAAAATAATTTGATCTATGGTTGAGTTAAATAATGTACACACATTTAATCATTGTATCCATGTTGGAGTTAAAAGTTCTCAAGTCATAAGTTTGTGTGCTTAACATAAGACTTATATGACCAAAATGATCTTGTTTAATTGCTTGGTTTGGATCTAGTGAAAAATCGGGGACGATGAATTTATCCGTCAGGACATCCGTAGATTATTCTATGGACGCTTCTCATTCTATGATCCCAATGTTGATAAAATAAAGGAAGTCAAACAGGTAGTTAAGAAAAGAAAAAGGAAGGAAAATCCAAAAATATTAGGGATAGTAGTGTACATATAAAAAATGGTGAAAACGGGACTTGTCGAAGCTATTGATTCTTTTAGTTCCCCTTGACGAACGCTTTGCTACTTTTCAAGGTAATTAGTCAAGGGGGATCGAGATTCTTGGTTTTCTATAGTGTTTACTTCATAACATTGCGTGAGGACACGGCAATACCTTAGTATGGGGGATTTTGGTATGTGCTTAATTACACATACCATTTTCCATTAAAAACGGACTTAAATGGCTAAAAACGTACCAAAAATACATTGTATTTGTATGTTTTGCATTTGTATTGTGCAGGAAACGGATATTCAAGAAAAGGAACAAAAAGAAAGCCAAAAACAAACAAATCCAAGCACGGAATGGAAAGGACAAAGTCAAAAGTCAGCCAAGTGAAAGAAAATACAACTTGAGGGGCTAAAACTGCCAAACCTCAAGTTGTATTACAAAAGATAAAAAGCAAGGGTCAAAATTGCAAACCGGGCAAAGATTGCATTCAAGTTATATAACTTGAGGGGACAAAACTGCCTACTTCCCCAAAAGCCTTCTTTCCCGCCCCAACAAATCCCAGATACAACTTGGATGTCGTCCCATACCTTCTACCCTGCAAAACCACTCGACACCCTAGCCAAAATAATTTCAAAACACCTCTATATTTTCCCCCCAGCTGTATAAAGGCCATGTTGGCAATCCCTCACCATTCCCAAAGCATTTCGATGGCTGTGATTGCCTCCAAAGAAGCACAAAAGAAATTGAAGGCTGGGATTTGCTTTAAAATCACCTCACACAACAAGCACACTTGGTTTTTGCTCTCTCCAAAGAAGCACAAGCTGCAAGTCCAAGAGAAGAAGACTTCGGCTATAAATAGAGCTTTTTGTAAGCTTGAGGACATTTGGTACGTTAGTTTAATTTTTAATATAATTTAGCTTATTTTCAAGTTATTTACAGCTTTTACTTTCAGCTTTGTAACATTATCAAGTTTTAATGCAAATTTAAGTTTTTAAGTCAATTTACAATTCCAAGTGTTAAGTTTCTTGAATGTGTTGATTTGTGTTTAAAAAGTTCTCAACACAGCTTGTTTATAAGCTGCTTTAATTAAGTAAGTTTAAAAAGTTAAGTAGTTAAGAGAAAATCACAAAAATCACTCTCAAATATACCACAGCTTATTTTATGGATGATAAGCCAGTTCTGGATGGGCTTATGGACTCTCACTAGCTTGTTTTATACAAGCTAGAGCTTGTAGATTCTTGGTTTAGCCCTGTTTTGAGCAAGGGTGTTGTAAGTTTCTCTTTCTCTTATTTCTCTTAGTTACTACAGAACTGCTTATTAGTGTTTATTTGTTACTTATGTTTGCTTATTTGTGCTTCATCAGAATGTTTTAGTGCTTATCTTGCTTATTTGTTAGTTGAAAAGTGTTTTGTATCACTTTCTTAGTTAGTACTGTTAGTTTATTTATTAACACTGTTAGTTTTGAGTTAATACTGCTAGGCCAATTCAGCTTATTTAAGTGCTTATTCTTGATTAAAGTCTGCTTATAAGAGTTTTAATTTGTCATTTGATAATCTGTTTTTAATTAGCTTGAAAGAAAAATGATTTTTAAGGGGTATTTTCAACTAGCAGTACTAACCTGTAGTTAGTACTGCTAGTTCACTTTTGGAACAGTACTAACTTAAAGCTACCAGTACTAACTCCAAGTTAGTACTGTTAGTTAAAACTGTTAGTACTGGTAGTTCATTTTAGCTCATATAGCTTATTATTTCTGCGTTCATTAGATTCCTAGTTTTTTAGAGTAAATTAAACCATTTTCCTTTATGTCTTAGGTAGTAAGCTCATATTTAAGTTATTTTCCTTTTCTAAAAAATTTTAAGAGTTTCATCAGTTTGAGTTTTCTAGGCTTATTTTATCATTATAGTCTATTCTGGTTGCTTATTCTTATGCTTAAGTGCTTATTTTGGGTAGTTAAACTTCTGTTTTAGCTTATTTGCTTATTTCTTGTATCTTTGTGTTTTATTAGCCTAACAGTACTAACTTAAAGCTAACAGTACTAACTTAAAGCTAGCAGTACTAACTCCAAGTTAGTACTGGTAGTTAATACTGTTAGTACTGTTGTTAGTACTGCTGTGTTTCTCTTGTTTAATTTAGCTTAATTGCATGCTGAATTTGCTTATTTAGAGTTAGTTTAGCTTATTTGTCTGTCTTAAGCTTAATTGAGCTTATTTGTGTTTTAGCTTTTAAAGTTTTAGTGTTTTCTCATTTCTAGCTTTTATGCTTGTTTTAGCTTATTTTCCTTGCTTATCTTTGTGTGCTTTTGCTAATTAGGTCTAGTGCTCAATCCAATCACATCCTTGTCATACTCAAACATCAATCATCAATTGTCTCTCGATTTTCCATTTTAGCCTCGTTGGGACATAACGACCCGGAGAATCTCTATACTGCTTCCGGTTACTTTGAATTCGCGAATTCTGATCCCTTGCTGTGTATTCATATTTATTTCTATTTATTGGTACGTAATTAGGGGTGAGAAAGCGCGAGTCACATTTCCTGTTTTGAGCAAGGGAATAAGGTACACTTGGTTTTCTCTTTAAAAATCTTTTCTAAGTGCTTATTTATGCTTATAACTGTTAGCTTATTAGTTTGCTTATTAGTGCTTCTCTTTGCTTATTTTTTTTCTTATCAGCTTAATGTGACTTAAAATTGCTTTATAGATCATTAGCATCAGTTAAATTCAAGTTTGAGTTAATTCTGCTTATAATTTAGTAAAACTGCTCATTAGCTTATTGCTCATTAAGTGCTTATTTCTTTATAATTTTTGCTTATCTGTGCTTTAATGTCATATCCTATATCTGTTTTATCAATTTCATAAGTTTAATCAAGTCTTTTTAGTTTGAAAATTGGTTTTTCATAATTTAAAGGTGTGTTTGGGTCAAGACCCAAAGTGGGTCAAAACTGTTCTCAAAAAGTTGTGGGTCATTTGGCTTTCTTTAACAAGCATTTTTAAGTTGTTTTCTGTCTGATTTTCCAATTTTTAAGGTCTTAAGGGTTGTTTTGAGTCTTTCCTAACTAGTCTCTCAAATCTGTCATGACAAGACAGATTTGAAGTAGCTATTTGAGTAGGCCTTCAAAACTAGTCTTTAATAGTAATTTTTGTGTTATTTTAAAGTGTCAAATGCATTAGTGTAAAAGTCCTTTTGGTTAGCTTTAGTTTTGCTCAAATCTGTCAACTCTTTTTAAGTTTACTTTTAGTTTCAAAAGCCACTTTTTAACCTTCAAATCTCAGATAGTAAAATTTGTATTTAGCTTTAAAATTTTTGAGAACAAGCTCATTAGTGGTCAATCTTTATCTGTTTTAACTTATTTTTAATTTTTAAGCTTATTTTGTAACTTATTTTTAGGCCTGCATATAAGGGTTTTGTCTTTAAAGAAATCCAAAAATGGCATACTCATTGAGACAGCCCCTTACCATTAGCTTTTTATAGCTTAATCTAGTTTCAAACCTTAAACTCTTTGCTGATTTAGTAAGCCCCTTGGCCCAGCTTTAAGCTCATATAAGCCAAAAGCCCATAAGGATCCATCTTGGGGCTTAAAAATAAGCCCAAAGGTTGTCCCCAAGGCTGTTTGGTCTGCCAGTTTTTAGCTTATAGCTTATTTGCCTTTTGTAGTTTTTCCAGCTTATATCATTGCTTATTTCAGGTTTAGATTTGCTTATTAAGTTAGTTTTAAGTCATTCTAGTTTATTTCACTTAGGTTAAAGCTTATTTGAGCTTCTTAGTATTTCTAGTCTAAAATCTAGTTTAACAAGCCTTTAAGTATTTTCTGACCTTTTAAGCTTATTGTAGCTCATTTTGTTAGCTTATTGTTGATCCTTTGTGCTTATTTAGTAGGGATATAGTTGTTTTCAGCTTATTTACATTTCTCTTTGCTTATTGTGTTTAAAAAAAGCAAAACAGTTTAGGATTTAAGCCCCTTTACTAGTTTAGCATTCTGTCACTCTTTTGTGCTTATTCACAGCTTATTTTTAGTCTTTATAAAAAGTTGCTTTTTTAAAGTTTCTTATTTCAGCTTATTTTATAAAGTTTCTAAAAAAATGGGAAAGGGGAAGTCTGGGGTGAGCAAGGCTCGAACCCCAGACCTCTACCCTCTCAACCATTCCTACACAACACACTCAACCATCTGCCCTGGGGACTTTTTCGATTTATAGTTGTAAAATTTATTATTTAAGTGTGTTGGGTCATTTTAGCTTATCAGCTTTTATAAGCTTATTTGCAGCTTATTTCTTCTAGCTTTTTCACAGTTCTTATTTTTCTTAGGATTATAATAGTCAAAAGTATTTTTCAGTATTTTTTCAGATTTTTTATAAATTGTTTAGTAGTTTTTATATTTAATTTTTGTTAAAATCGTTTTTAATTCATAATAAATAAAATAAAAGTCAAAAAAATAAAATTCTTTTTTTCAAAATTTTCTTTTATCATGTAGGACCTAGGAAAAATAAATTTACATCCGTAGGGTTAAAATTTTACAATTTCGTTTTTTAAAGAACGGGATTGAATCTCGTTCTCGTTTTCGCGTTTTTAAGCTTAATTTACTTCCGTTTTTGGTCTAGTTTTCTTTGTTTTTCCTTTTTAGTCACTTAGGACTAATTAAAAGTTAAAAAATCATTCTAGGTTTAAATTTGGATAATTTAGGTTTTTAAGTCACGTTTTTACGTTCCCGTTTTAGGTTTTAACTTAAATTGCTTTCGTTTTAGGATTTCTTTTACTTGTTTTTGCACTTTATTAGTAGAAATAGATTCCAAATCAAATCTTTGATTATTTAAGCATTGTCTGCAAACTGACTCTCGATTTTCAAATTCACGCCTCGTTGGGACATAACGACCCGAGAATCATACTTCTGGTTTACTACAATTGAGATATTTTTGATTTTTATCCTTATATTTATATATTTATATATTTATAAGTATATTATATATTTATTTATATATATATATTTAAAAAGGGTTAGATCAGAACTTTGTTAATTTTTGGCACCGTTGCCGGGGAGGTGTGTACGATCATCGAGTTGAAGTTTGTTGTGCCTTGAAGACCCTTCATTGTGAAGTTATTTTCTTTATAAAAATATAAAAATACAAAAATATTTTTCATTTTCTTTTATTAGTATATAAAAACAAGAAAAATCAAAAAAATAAAAACATTGTCCTAAATAAAGATAAACAATTCATCATCAATATAATGCTTTCCACTGAAGCATTATCATAATAAGTTCCCGAATCAAAGATTAAAACTTGCCTTTTGTGTCACTTGCGAGGTACGGCTCACCTTTAATTGATTAACAAACTACAAGAGGGGTATAAGGAGGGTTGTTCCGAGGAACTACGACCCGAAAGGAGAAGGATTTTAATAGCTTCGCGCTTTCCCGCTCCTCCGCTCCTTTGTGCGTTTTTCTTTTAGAGAGCTACCGTGAAACAAGTTGATTATTGGTTTAAGTTATTCAATCTCATTTTGTCCTTTAATAAAATATGATGTTTAAAAAACTCGAAAAAACCAAAAATAATCTCCTTTAACCTCTTTTTCATTTAATTCTTATTTTCTCGACCCTCTAATTTAATTCTTCTTCTTATCCCTCTAAATTGTTTAATTCTTATGGCGTCATTCGACTATCGTTTAAATCCCCTTTACGCGATTAAAGAATGCTCGTCTTGTGGAGCTTTGTACACTACAGACTATTGTTGTTCTAAAGGGAGTCTCATAGACAAGATCATTCGTGAACGACCCCCTCAGAATTGTGCAACTTGTGGAGACCCGGTTGATGGTCTATATTGTCGACCTTGTGCTTTTGTGCGAAAGTGTTTGAATGAAGGTTGGTATACAATTCATGATGAAAACAAAATTCTAAACACTTCCGAGTCATCCAATGACGATACTAACGTTGTTAGTGCACCTCAAGAGCCATTCGTCTTCAATCAAGACCCCGGTAAAAATTCCTCGCAAAGTCCTCCACATATTGACCACCATTGTTGTTACGAGTGTGGGGATTCGTTAGACGATATCTTTTGTCAACGATGTACTTGTAAGTCTTGTGGGAAAGGTGCTCATTATGGTTACAATTGTCCACCGCAAATTCCGATTATCTCTAATCCGGAACCATGCTACAATCAAAACCTTAATGAGATCCTACAAAATTTGCAAAGTTTGCAACAACAATGTCTTTTGGGTACGTGCCAACAATGTGGTTGTAATGAATATGATGGAGTTTGTTTTTATTGTACTGTTGGAAATGGAACACCACTCAATTTTTCAACTCCGTACTCTTCTAACGATTCTCTAAGTTTTTCAAACTACCCTCCACAACCCCAATACGTGCCATACTCTTGTGAGTTATGTGGGAATGATGCCCATCATGGCTATGATTGTCCACCTCAAGTCCTGTTGGTCTACAATCAGGACCCGTGTTTTAATCAAAACTTTGATTATTTTCCACATACTTCACCGAGTTTTCCACAACAATATCCTTATTGTGAAGATTGTGGGGGTCCTCACGAGACTTTTCAATGTCAACCGATGAATTATTATGAACCTAATCCGTGTTATGATTCTAATTATTCCGGTTTTGACCAAACTCAACCCCCACAATATACCGTCAATCATCTAATCTTCAATGCTCGAAATGAGCTTCTAAATTCTCAAAATAAGATCATAGAGCAAATGACATCCATATGTGATATGGTTGGTCAATATATGCAAAAGAAGGAAGAAGATAGGTGAATTGCGGAAGATCAAGCCAAATCAACCAAGGTATACAAGAATTACTTAACAAACTTTCTTTAATGATGTGATAATTATTACGTGAGGAGGCTGGCAGAGTTTATTAATAGTCCGAGTTGGAATCGTCCTGCCATTTGCTACGATGATGACGAGGACTATACCATTGCAATCACACCCGACTTAGCAACCGAGGAGCCCGTTAACTCTCCAAGTATGGGGGACGAGCATCTTGACACTATTCTGGCAACGGAATCGGACGAAGTAATAAAGTCTAGTGTTGAGGACCTTGTCCCAATCCCAAGTGAGTCCGAGGGTATTCCCGACAAAATGTGTGATGTGCCTTTTTAACAATCCTACCACTCTCGAAGCTTCTACCCCTCTTGAAGCTTTCAAAGAACACTCTGAGATTGTCGTCGATTTCAACGATGATTCTACTTCGAGTGATGACGATTCTCCCTACGGTGAGGATATCGATTATGTCGATGCATCACCTCCCGATTCTGAGCTCGTCAGCTTAGAGGTGGTGGAGAATGTTACCCCGGAAGATGGAGAGATTAAGGACGATATTCTTCGTGAAAAATTATCGAAAATCAATCTTCTCATTGCTAAGATCGAAGCAATGAATTCTAATCCACCTCCATCTTCCGATTTTGTGACCAAGTCTTCCTCCACATCTCTTAACCTTTTCTTGGAGGAGACTAACACCTTTGATAATTCTTTAACCGAATCTGAAACTTTCTGCTTTGATTTGGAAGAGAATAGTAGTGGCAGTACCACTACTCTTTCTGATTATTCTCTTCCGGATTATGAAGCTTTCTATCTCGATGACGATCATATTGAAGAGAAGAGTAGTGGCAGTACCACTACTCATGCTGATTTTTCTCAATATGATTCGTTCATTTTTTATCTTTCGATCGATTCATTTCCTCCTGCCGATAGGAGTGACTTTTATCATGAGGAGTTCGCCGATGAACTTGCTCACATCATATCTCCACCGGAGTATGATTGCTTCTATTTTAAGAGTGAACCCGATCCGGGTGAGTTGACTAGTATTGTTGACTCCGGGATTCGTGAGAACGTTCTTTCTACGACAAATGTGAATTTACCATTCGAGGATGACCAATCTCCTCTCTTGGCATATGTTGTATGGATCTTTCTTCCTTTTCTCACGTATCCCGTTACTCCACCATATCTTCTCTCTTGCGGGAATGAAGATACCATTTTTGACCCCGGCATCTCCGTTTATCATTCTTTTATGCCGGGTATATCTCATCGGAGTGGAACTTTCATGAAATTCAATGTTTATCCAAACCACTTGAATGAAAGTCCGATGGAGATTTTATCTTCCACTTGCTCCCCCATGGACCAATGAATTCGGGGTCGAGTCAGGCTCAAGACTCGGTTAACAAAAATAAGCGCTTCGTGGGAGGCAACCCATGCTTATCCGTAGTTATATTATGTAGTAATGAATAAGTGTTTTTTGTTGTGAGGAGGCTCGCCTCTTCCATTCTTCGTGTTTTGTGTTTTGTGTTGTAATGTCCAGGATTGCCCGGATTTTGAAGCCTCTCGTGCTCATGGTTTTGTCCTTCGTTCACAAGAGCTTCACATCCTCAGCTTCATTTGGGAAATCCAATATCCTAATCTAATCGACTAACGTTTATCTTTAAGCATACTTAATAAACGGCTTAGGATTTACGTAGAGACCCTTCTGTAGGAGAACCCTTTTTAAAACATTAAGTGACATATGTTTAATTCCTAGTAGGGGGGAGTCTTAGATATTGATTGTTGACCCTGCAGCCGTTTTGTTTTACATGTAATCTTGTTTTTTACCACAAAAAATACCAAAAAAAATGAAAAAAAATTAAAATTTCAGAAAAATAAAGTAAGTGTTTTGTCACATTTTTGACTTTCATATGGTTAGAATAAGTCAATAGATGTTTGCTTCGATCGAGCGTGTTTGTGGCTCTAGCTTGTTCCTTAACTTTTAGACTAAGAAGTGTTCGCGATATCTTTCAGAAGAACGAAAAAAAATAGTGTTAAGTCATGAGTTGGATGTCTAAACAAGGATTATTTGGAAAATCTTAAGAGTCATGTTATGTAATTTTGGCTCTTCTTTCTCCCATATAGCTTCACGGATTTAATATTTACGTGTATTTTATTTTTTGGAGATTAAACTTAAATCAACATTTTGTATTAGTTAATAGCAAAAAATTCTAGTGCTTTGGTTCAAATTTATACTTGAATTGTTCAAAAAGAAGTCTTCTATATAATCGTAAAAATAAAGTAAAAGTAATATATATATAAGATATATGTATATATATATTATATTTATATATATATATATAATTATTATATATATATATATGTATATTTATATATAGACAGATAGATATTTTAATAAAAAAAATTTAATAAATATATACTGGTGTGGCTGAAAAAGTTCTGCATGTATCCTGTGACGGTCACAAAACCGTTTGTTACAGCCGTTCTAAAGAAAGCCTCATACTTTGGAATAAAAATACGAGAGATGATATAAGTTTGCTGCACTTCTTGCCGGCTCACAAACGAAGTTGCAGCTCGATTCTATAAAGGTCTGAGGGTTACAATTGCATAAATGTTATGTTTAATATTAGTGTGAATAATAAATGTTAGAGTCTCTTTTTGTTAAGAGTTTAAATATGCTTTTTGAACTCTTTCGACTTTTGTCATTTAAGTTTTTATAAATAAGCATGTTGTATACGAGAAACCTCAAGAGTTTTTCGAAACCCAAGGTCTCATGAGTCTCCGATACTAGTCTCTGTGGGGTGTCAAAAGCCTGGTCACTTAGCCGCAAGGTTGGGATGTACCGAGACAAAAGTCGCTACATGGGATGATCTCGCCTTCAAACTGCATTATTTCAAGTGGAACTGTGACAGCATAGAATTTTGCAAAACGTTGACTTTGATCCATGGTTGTTTTTGGGGGTAAAAATAAATTCGAAATGGCAAATCCACTCCTATATATTAATTATTGTCAGGAGTGAAAAGTTTCACAAGTTACAAATATGAGTAGTTTTAGCATTTTATTTGTATTAAACTGGTGGATGTGTTTTTGAAGCTTGGTTTGGGGCAAGTGAAAAGTCAGGAACGATGAATTTATCCTTTTTTTGGTGGCATTTTAGGATTGCAGATGCGTCTTGTTATATGATGCCCTAAAGTTAATTAAATAACAAAGAGTCAAATAAGTTTGTTCAGTAGCTTAAAAACAAAAGTACAAGTAAAAATGAGAAAAAAGAAAAATATACAAAATATTAGTGCGCTAGTTAGTGAAAATATTTAAAAAAAAATGAGTTTTAAAAACGGGGGGGCTTTCTAAAATCTTGATTCTTTAATTTACCCTCGGACATGACAATTAGCTACTTTTTGATGTAATTAGTCGAGGGGGATCGAGATTCCTAGTTTCTCTAATTGCTCTACTTAATAGCATTGCGTGAGGACAAGGACAATTATCTTGTGTTAGGGGGGTTTGGTATGTGCCTAAATACACATACCTTTGACCTTTAAAATCAGACTTAAATGACCAAAAACGTACCAAAAATACATTGTATTTGTATGTTTTCACTTATTTTGTGCAGGAAATGGATATCTGACAGAAGGACGAAAATCGAAGCCAAAACGACAAAACCGAGCACGAGAACGGAAAGACCGTGAGAAGTTAAAAAGTTAAAGTCAAAGTCAACCCCAGGATGTGGCATTGGTAGGAGCATCGAAATCGAACCGAAAACCTAAATTATCAAAAGTGGGCCAACAGTTCCCAACTAGTGGGCCCGGGTCAGCCCACTTATACTTTATAAAACGTTATAAGCCTTAAGCCATTTATAAGCCCATATCCCTCTTTTATAATAGCCGGCCCAAACAAAAAGCCTAAATCCATCACCCACTTAACAACCCGTTAACCCCAAAACCCTTTTATCCCTTACACCGTTAGTCCTAAAAAGGACTAACGGTGTTAAACTAGTTCTATAACTTCAAGGGATCAAAGTGTGACACCTCAAGTACTATGAATGAATGTCAAACTAATACACTTTAGGGACCAAAGTTGCCTAAAACTAAATACCTTAAATTCTATACCCGCATTCTCTATTCATATCCTCCCTACTTCTATCCTTTCTTCCTGCAACCGTCAAAGTAAAACCCAAAACCCCACACATAAAACATACAAAACACACTGATGGCATACCTCTCTCTTTCTTATTCCTACAATCATGATATCCAACGTTTATGGTTTAAACCCTTGTGACACTCTCTATCCCATACTGGGTCCAATTAGAGAGGCTAGAAGCTTCATAGCTAAGAGACAAGATGAAGGCAACTAGGGTTTTAAAGGACTATAAAAAGAAAAGAAGATGGGGAGAAGTGTAAGGGAGGAGAGTAGTGTAGTTTTAATTTTATTTTTAATGTCTTAATTTATGATTTCTTGTCTTTACATTTCAAAGTATTGTAACCTTTTAAAATTTTAATGAAAATTTCAGTTTTTAGTTTAAGCAAATTTGTCTTTGTATGAATATAAAGCTTCATCCTCATTAACAAGTCGTTTATATAAGTTTTCTAAGTTTTAGAAAATCTGTTTTACTTATTTTAAAGTTTTTTACAAAAGGTTTGTGAAGTTACTGTTACATTTAAAGAAAATTGGAAATTTTGAGCTTTTGAATGATAAGCTTAAAAAGGAAGAGCTTATGGGTTATTTTATAGCTGCTTATTCAATAAGCCGGGTAGGTTAGAGCTTTTAGGAATTTTGTTTAAGCCCTTGTTTAGATCAGAGGGCAAATGTCAGTCTCATTTTCTGTTGTTGCTTATTTTTATGACATTTGCTCATTACTGCTTAGATATGCTTATTTATGTCTTATTTGTGCTTATTTGTTCTCATTATTGCTTATTTGATCTTGTTTAATGCTTCTTTTAATTTTTTCAAACTTATATGTCACATTTTGCTTATTTAAGGGGTGTTTAGCATAAGGGCCCAAAATGGGTAAAAATTAGTTTTAAAGCTTTTGGGTCAGTAAGCCAAATTAATTAAGCTCTAATTAGTTCTTTTTAATAAGTTTTAAGTAGTTTTTATGGTTTAACTTGTAGTTTTAAGGTCTTATTTTTTTTATTTTTTGAATATGTGGTGAATTTTTAATTATAGTATGCAATCCTTTAATTCTATGTTTTGAAGCTTAAGTTGTATGTTTTTGTGTCTTAAATATGTCACATTTTGAGTGCATCATATGGTTTTGAAGTTACAAAGTCTGTTTTATTGTTTAAAGGGAAATGGGTCAAAACATTTTCTTGCATACTTGTATGGGTCAAATTATAGCCTTTTTCACTAGTCATTTTTATATCTTAAATGTGTTTCAAAATACTTTTTGATTGATGTTATGATTTCTTTGAGGTCCAAACTAAATCTGTTTTTAGGTCTTACATCCATAAGGTTCTATTTGTTAGATTATTTTTAAGCTCAAAAATACTTCAAAAGATTGATAAAAGATATCAAACTCTATGCCCTAGGACCTCCTTTTATACACCAATGAGCCATAGTCGGCTTACAATACTTTCCTAAGTATCCATAATCTTTTCTATATACAAATAACTTAATACATATCATATAAGCAGTACTAACAACAAACAGTACTAACTTATTAACCTCAGTAGCATTAACTTATCTCTGAGTAGTCTTAACCTTGAGCAGTACTAATATTTACTAGCAGTAGTAACTTTGTACTAGCAGTAGTAAACACTTTGCATATTTTCACTAGCAGTACTAACATTCACTAGCAGTAGTAACTGTATACTAGCATTATTAAACACTTAGCATATTTTCTTTGAAGTTCATGAGCAGCACTAAATCCAGCTGAGCAGCATTAACACAAACATGAGCAGCAGTAATTCAAACAACATCAAGAAGACTTTTAATCCCAACAATCCTCCCCTAAACTTGATATTCTTCTTCAAAATCATCAAATTTCTTCATTTAAAGCTTCATCAACACCATGAGGATGCTTCCAAACACTTCTTTACTTCTTAAGCTGTTTTATGATGAATTTAAGAAGCTGATAAGTCATTTCACTTTCATAATCAATTATATGCTTCTTTTCCAACATCATTGAAAGTGTAAGTGGTGCAAGGGGATACTTCTTCTCTACCAACATATATATCTACATATGTTGCATCCTCAAGGAATGTACTCTACAGGAGTCATACAACTTCCAATCTAGCAATTTGTATTCTTGTTGATTCCTCCATACTTTATCTTCTACATGTGGTTCAAACATTGTTTTCAAATCACCCCATAACAAGAAATCTAAGTCTTCCACTAGTCTTGTTGACTTATATTTAGCTTTTACTAACTTGTACAAATCTTCCAAATCTTCCCTATCAAAACTTTTAAGCATTTGACTAAAGATTATGTACGTTTGAGACTTTCCATCAGCTCTTATTATTTGATAATACCTTTTTCTTCCTTCTTTATAAATCTTCCAGCCAACAATACTTGGAGACATAACAGCCAAAGGTATAGCATCAATTGTTACTTCTTCTTCTTTTGGAATGATTTCCATTAGTTGTTTAAGCTCTGCTGTTTCTTTGCATCCAACTTCTTCGAAGATTAGGAGCATAGAGGATTTCCAACGATACGGGGTTGGTGTAATCTCTTGCAGTGGTTTCGGTTGGTCATTACTCTATATCGCCTCACTATGAATATGTTGTGTGAGTTAAGAATGTACATAAGCAACTACTACTAGTAGCGCTTGTAAACAGTTGTGTGTGAGTGTCCTGCATCCTGATGCTCTCTGTTCTTCGAGTGTGCGTCCTCTCCTAGACCCCCTACTCAATAGTCTCGCTGCTCTCCACTCGCTACGTACTTAAACTCGATCGCTGGCTCCACCCTGCTCTTGATCCCCTCCCCCCCTCTACCCCTCCCCCCCCCCCCAGGATATATCAATCATCTCACTTTGGATAGAATCAAACTCTTTTAACTTCAAATCTTTGAGCTTATATCCTTCCATGTTCTTTAGGTAAGTACACATTATCTTTCTCTGTTGAGCTTTTGTGGGTGGTTTGTTTCTTTACTCTTCTGCTCTTTTAGCTACAAAATGCTTTTTTCTTTTCTCTAAGAGTTGTTGAAATAATGTAGCTTTTTCTTCAATAGACAACTCTTCTTGTTCTTTTGCTTGCAATCTTTTAGCCAATTGATGATCAGTATCAATCTTTGCCTGTATATCATCTCATGTTTCAATCAAGGCAATATTGGCTTCTTCTTCTTTTTTAGCTTTCTCTCTTGCAAGTCTTTCTTCTTCATCAAATTCAGCTTGTAAATTTAAAGTAGTTTCTTCATCAAGCCTGTTTAGATCTTTCTTGTTCATACGCTTCACAGGTTCTATCAATATTCCTTTACCTTTGTCTTGGGATTGTTGTGAAGATAGTTATGAAGATATTGTTGTTGTAGATTCACCTAGCTCTTATATAACAACCCTTTTCTTCTTGGTTTTTGTACTTTTCATTTCTTCAAGTGCTTGAGCCAAAGTAATATGATCAACAATTCTTATTGTAGTAGTAGTTGTTGTAGCAGCACTAACAGTTGTTGTAGCACTAGCAGTACTAACTATATCACCAGCAACACTAACTTGAGCAGCATCAATAATTAGCTTAGCAGTGTTAATAACTTCAACTACTTCTTCCGCAACATCTTGTACCTCCTCACCAGCAGAAACATTCACATCATGAACACTAACCAGGGTAATTTCTTCATCTGTATCAATAGCATCTATTCTCCC
>BQNB010033595.1:4414-27169 GCA_026074375.1 Tanacetum coccineum
TGTAGAAGTCTTTTTACGATGATCACATCAAGTTTTTGGCGCTGTTGCCAGGGAATAGTTAGGTATTTATCATAGTTTAACTTAGTTCTATTTGCTTGAATACTTTTAAGTAAGATTTAATTTCTGCATATTAGCTTTCTTGTAGTCTATCTGTTCTTTGTATTATCTGTTTTGTAACTAATTCTCGTCAACCACCATAGGAGACGAGAATCCTATCCGCACTCTAGGAGTCTACTGCAAACCTAGCCACGAGGGCTACAGGAATACCATCGAGCTCCCTGTAGGGAACAACATGGTACCTCTTTGATCTGACACCATTCGGTTGGTGCAAAACGGATGCTCATTCCACGGACTTCGGTCCAAGGATCCAAACCAACACATCAAGGATTTCCATAAACTTGTGGACTTACTTGACCTTGACGGTGAAAATAAGGAAAGAACGCGCCTGCGTTTATTTCAATTTTCCCTTCGCGATCAAGCTAGCAATTGGCTTGAACGTCTTCCAGTAGTATCCATCACCACATGGGAGGATCTTACTACCCGATTCCTTGCTCAATTCTTTCCACCGGGAAGGACCACTAAACTCCACAATGATATCTTGATGTTCCAACAACATCATGGAGAATCTCTATCCAAAGCATGGACTTGTTTTAAAGAGTTACTACAAAAAGTCCCTCATCATGGCATAGACCTTTGGCTCAAAGTCCAAATTTTTTATAACCATATCAATCCCGTCACAAGACGAACCATTGACCAATCGGCCGGTGGTAAGCTTCGTGACCTCAACGTTGAAGAATCCTATGAATTATTAGAGGACCTCGCCCTCTATGACAACGAAAGTTGGTACAACCCACGGGATTTTGCTAAGCCGGTCAAGGCAATCGCATTGCCTCAAGATGTCTCGAGTACATGCGACCGCCATCTAATCAAGCTCAAAAATCAAGTCCAACGCTTGATGGAAGCGCATCTTGCTCCGACGTAACATACCCAAGTAAATAAAATCACTACCCCATGTGAAATCTGTAGTGGTCCCTACGACACTAAATATTGCATGGAAGGTCCCGAGCACGCTTTTGTTGACTACACATCCTCGCGTACAAACAAAGTGGGAGGTAATAGGTTCACTCCAAACCATGGACCCAGAAATTTCAATGATGCCGCCAACGCCTGGAAGGAGAAACCAAACTTCAACTGGGCACATACCCAAACCTTCACTAACCCGCAAGGCGGATCGGTCTCCATCCACTCCTCTAGTTATCAAGTGAAGCTTGAAAAGGCATTACTTGATTTCGACTCTAACCAAGAGAAGAGGTTATCTCACCTAAGAACCTAACTCGGACAACAGTAGGGCGACATGACTGAAAAAATTAATCTGCTTTGGAAAAATGTCTCTGAAAAGATTAATGACACATCTTCCCCCAAAAATGCAGGAGACTCCATGGCCCCCAAAAGCATTGCTTCGATCAGCCGTGACGAGAAAGAGTAACTTAGAAAGAAAGGAATCAAAAGCCCATCAAAATTGCTCTCCCTAAAATATCTCTCTCCCGCATCCATAAAAGAACTAAACAAAAATCTGTCATCTCCAAAACGCGTTCATTTAGTCAATTCAATCGTTATCCTAAGCACGGACAGTGATACGGAAAAAGAAGACATCTCATCAACCAACGCATGCAATCTCGACCTTGGTGGTATGGTAAAAGGAAAAGAAGAGGTAAAGGAGCAAGGCAAGGAAGAGAACAAAATGGAGACTGACATGGAAGTAGATGTAGAAATTGAAGAAGAAGAAAGTGAATTTAAGACTGATGAGGAAGTTGAAGAAATAATCGAGGAAGAGGAAGATGACGGAGATGGCAAAAACTTTAACTCATTCCCAACTATGGATGAATTAACACATCCTGAATGGCTATTAAAGAATCCTGACCTCCGTGGGTAAAGGCAATGATAAGAGCTGGAAGCCCGAACAATATCAAAATTTCCTGCATGTTCGGTCACTTCTTCAAGAGACACGCTTACATAGACCTTGAATCACCAATCAACATCATGTCTAGGCGTCAATATAATCAGATCATGACATATGAGCTTAAATCAAGGCAGAAGCCATCAAACCCTAATAAAATTAGCAACTTTGTAGGAAGAAAAAGAGGCCTAAAGATTTTCATAGGAAGCTTCGCCTACAAATGCGACTTTATGATACTAGAAGATACCGCTAGCATTATCGATCACCACCTTGGATAAATGGTGATTTAAGCAAAATGATGAGAAAATCACATTTAAAATGCCTCACACCATGGAGATATTCAGGCAAACAAAACTTATGGGATTGAGCACCGATTCCATACCCCCGTTCGCCCATGAAGAAAACTTTGGCCATGGAAGGACGCACTACTACCAAAGCTTACTTATCGGAGATGAGTACAAGCAAGACAGAGGTGAAAGGAGGGGAATTAGGCATTTAATGAGGTTAGAAAAAGAGATGATGGATAACAAAGGAGAAGTCACGTAAGGACGTGTGACTTCAAGTCTCGCTACAAGACTCGTTAATAAAGAAAAGCGCTTCTTGGGAGGCAACCCAATTTACTTTTCCCGCAATTAGGAGTGTCGCCGGGCTCAGAGTCGGTGTAGACGGATGTGTAGGTAACAGCAGATGTCGCAGAAGACGTGATTACTGCAAAAAGCAAAATAACCTATATAAGTATTACTTATAGGAAAGATTGGTATGATATGTCTGTAAGCTTTAACTATAAAAGTCTTATAGTAATATACGTAATATCATTTATATACATGTATATCAATCATGTAAGCACTTAGTACCCTACTAATGCTAAAACAATGCATGTCATGTAAGCATATATGTGCTAGATGTAAACAAGTAATGCATGTATGTCCCTCGTAAATCCCATTTGTGAAAACAGTGTTTGAAAATGGTTATAGTCCAGACAAGACTTTTGACCTGGTTCTCTATAACCTTGGCTCTGGTACCAATCTGTAACACCCTCAAATCTGAGTACGCAGCAGAATGTTGAATATCCGAGGGCGTTACTTTATGGATCAATAGCACAAGATCTGAGAACGACTACTAAACGTGTCGTTTGAAAAAGATACATTGGATTAACAAAATACTTGTTTGTTACATAAGCCCATGGCTTCAAATTGTTCAACAATATAAATAAAGATTCCGGTTTATAACAATTGTCCCCAAAATGTAATAAGACCCCAAATCTTAGATGTTGACTCTTCAATTATTGACTTCCAATGTATCATCGCACCTCGTGCCTTATTGACCTGAAAAACATGCTTAAAACGTCAACATAATGTTGGTGAATTCATAGGTTTATGTAAATCAATTGTAGGACCGCAAGATTTCCCCGTGGACATGCATCCCATGCAACCATCACAAAAAGTAATTACGGTTTCCTAAGCTCATGACACCGAAGCTCGACGTATATGAATGCAATGAAATGCCAACAAGTGTCCGTGAATGATGTGCTAACCCTGCAACATCCCAAATCCGACATGGTATACGTTCGTTCCTGGTGATAGCTAATCACCCGAACGGGGATTGTCAATCCCAAATAGATCTATTTATAACATTCGCGCTCACATAATGCAATTAACAATTACATCTATGCAATTAACAGTTCATGATGATGGACATAGTGGGTTATAGTTACTTAGGCAAACACGTAATCATAGTATAAAATGTACACTTGCGTCCAATTTGTAAAACAAAGCATGTTCTCACCCCAAAGATGTAAATAATTGTAAAACATGAGGCTATGAACTCACCTTAGTAAATAGTCCTCTGAAAATGATAATAGATATCCAAGTATGAATCACACCGTCAAATACCTAAGTAAATACGGCCAGTCTTAGTCTACAAGTTTAGGCTAAAGACTTAATGTATAAGCTATAACAATTTGCTAGTTTATATATACTGTTATCACTTGTGTGGTGGTGCACATATTTAATGTATTTGAAATTTCTTGATGGCTCTTGGGAAAATATACGACTTCACGTGTCCTATGATACGTACAAAAGTTATTAATAAATATTCGTATTTATTAAATCGTGGATTAACCAGCATATTATCCGAAGATTCCTCGCCCGATATGTTAAGGGTTCGTCAAGTTCTATTGTGTTTATGAAATAACCCCTAGGTTTTCCATAATTACAAAACAGCCCCTGGGTTTATAAAATATGTACTACGTTATATTTCAAACCCTTAAGTTTCCATACTTACACTTTTAGTCCTCCAACTTTACACAATTTACACTTTAGATCCTTATGTGTTTAAAACAGCCCCTAACATTTCAGATGTTACAAAAACAGTCCCTAACTATAAGGAATCTGGTTTTGACAGTTTTAACCCCTCTAGTTTGTAATTTACATGTTTAGTTCCTTAACTTTGTGAAAATTGCATTTTAAGTCCACTTGAGGTCTAACAAGTGACAACAAGCTTCATTAAGCTCCAATAAGCAAGCCAAACTGTTTTGGCTCATAAATAAGCTCCGATGAGCTTATTTAAGCTTATTGGGCTTATTGGGCCCGTTAAGGCCCATTAAGCTATTTAACGATCCAATTAAGTTTCTAAAGGTACAAAAGCACTCTTTAAGCTTGTTTAAGCTAAAAGAAGCTGTTTGGGCTTATTAATAAGCTCGGATGAGCTTATTTGAGCTTATTGGGCTTTTCGGCCCAATATCAACTCGAATTAAGCTTCTAAGAGTTCAAATGGGTTTTCAAGAGTGACAGGGACTTTGGTTAGGCTCAATTAAGCTACTCTAACTGTTGGGCTTATAAATAAGCTCAGACGAGCTTATTTAGACTTATTGGGCTCGTTAGCCCAATTAGCTTAACCCGATTAGCTTCCTAAGGCCCATTAGGTTTTTCTAAAAACGTTTATCCTATTTTTCTAGCTTCAATAAGCTCCTCAAAATTCTGTTTAAGTTGTTCTTAGCTTATGGCTTATTCTATAAGCCAATAAGCTCTCAGAAATGGGCTTTTAGGCCCATTATGAACCCGGTAAGGGTTGTACATGTTTAGGCTTGCTCACATTAGGTCCATTAGCATATTTAAAAGTACAAAAACTCTCATTAAGCTCATTTAAGTTTAATAAAGCGGTTGGGTTGATTAATAAGCTCAGATAAGCTTATTTGAGCTTATTGGACTTGTTAGCCTAGTAACTCCACCCGTAAGCTTACGTTTGGCCAATTAAGCACTTCCGACCAATATGGTTTATGTTTTTAGTTTCAAATAGTGTTGAAAATCTTGGATAAGTAGTTTCACCATATTGGCTTAACCCATAAGCCAATAAGCTACGAAAAAAGGGCTTTTAGGCCCATTAAGGACCCGGTAAGGGTTTTGAGGGTGTGGCTCATCAAACCTAGGCCCATACGCGTTTGAGGCCTTACATAAGTCCATAAACCCTGCCATGGCTTATAAATAAGCTGTTAGAGCTTATTCGAGTCGTTGGGCCTGTTATTGGGCCTTGCTAGTGGGCTGTCGAGCCTCCTATGACCCGAAAGGGTCCATTAGGTTTATTAGTTATGTTCTAAGGTTTTTCACTTAGCACGTTAATAAACATCAATTAATCATGGTTTAGTAAATTACTAAGCTTCTATCTGTCTTTCATGGGTCTTGTACCCAAGACGTGACTAAACAAGCTTGCCAAAGCTTGTTTAAGCTTGTTTCTCCTTCGAGACATAACTAGGGTTTCCATAAGTCCTTATCAATGCGTTTTCAACAACCCTAGCCCGTATATATCCTAGTGTATATGCCCCTTTATTGAGCTAAACGAGTTGTCAATGTATTATGATACGTGATATGAAAAGTGTCTTTCGTTTCCAATGAGTCATCAAGCCTTTGGGTCAAGTATTTTACGTGTGCTTGTCACGTTTAACTTTTAAGTTATACATAAATCTTTGTTACGTGCCTTATGGCTTTGGTTCACCACATAAGTTCAATGACTACCTAATTTGCATAAACCTGTTCCAACATATACATATACATGCGTGACATGCATGGTTTTTGAACCACGCATGTTCACGTACCAAACAAACCGTGACCTAGGTCACGTGTACATATAGTACGAACAAAAAAACCAATAAGGATTAGCCAAGAGTGGACTTACAATAGTCCTAAGCACGAGTCGAACGAGTGAGAAGTGAGAAATAATGTAACCCAAACTTGTGACCAAGAAAACCCTAGCTTTCAAAAGCTTTAAACCACAACCACCCTTAACCTCGTGTAAACCCGAACCTTGATCTTGAGTGAACAAGTAAAACAAGGCAAGTGATGTCCTTGTTTCCCTTTTGTGTTCGAACCGTAGCAAAAGAAAGAAAGGAAGAGAGTGTTTTCTTGAGTTTATGAGTTTTCAAGAAGGGTTAAGTGTAAATGTGAGTGTGTATATATAGGCATGAGAACTAGTTAGCTTTCCTAGTCCCAAAACCAAACCAAACCGTGCCCTTAACTAGGTGGTTTTGTGGTTTTCTAGTTAGCAACACATTGTTTTTGTTAAACCACTAAGTACAAGTTTTAATTAGGGGATTTTGGTATAAGATTTGATAAGATATTGGAAATCTTATGAATTGTGTATATGATTTGATGGTAGCCGTGGCATATGGAGCAAAAGGAGACACAATGGTTATTAACCATTATACATAAGTTAGCTAGGGAACACTAAGTACTAAGTTTAATTAAACATGGGTTGTACATTGTACTTAGGGATCATAAAAGAAGATTTCCTAGTTGTTTTTGGTACCTATTTTTGGCTATAGTGGACTTTTACACAAGAATTGATTTAATTTTTGTGTTAAGGTTTTAAAAGTGGGTATTGGTTTGAGTCTAGGTAAGCCTAGGTACTTCCGGAGTGTGTCCAAATGTAATTTATTGCGCAACGTAACCCTTTTACGTGACCAATAAAAAATAACCTATGATAAGTTAATAATTATCTTCTTAATAATTATTTATTACTTGGTTGATGTAAACCTTAATTTCTTTTATGACCGTTTACATTAATTGAGTATTTCTAGTCTATGCGATTTAGCTTAAAATTAAATATTAAAAGTAAACGCGTATCGGACTAAAATAATCAGTGACGAATAATAGGAGTCGTAAAATGACCTAAAATTGAGAAATGTTACAGTCTCCACCCGTTAGAAGAGCTTTGTCCTCAAAGCTTAAGACCTTGTAGCGGATGACGTTGCCTGGTTTGTGAAGAGTTGTGGGTATTTTTGTTTGAACGAATCTTCACGTTCCCAGGTGAACTCAGGACCTCTCCAAGAGTTCTACTAAACCTTAACCAATGGTATCTGGCTTTGCTTCAATCATTTGATCTCCCGTTCCATGATTTCAACGGGCTCTTCCACAAACTGGAGTTTATCATCAACGTGAATTCCTTTTAATGGCTTGACTAATGGTTCGCCAGCGTAACATTTCTTCAGATTAGACATATGGAAAGTATGATGAACTCTGCTCAGCTCTTGGGGAAGTTCCAGCTTGTAGGCAACTTTCCCAACTTTGGCTAACACCCTGAAAGGTCCAACGTATCTCGGATTTAGCTTGCCCCGCTTACCGAAATGTACAACCCCTTTCCAAGGTGAGACCTTAAGCATAACCTTATCCCCAAATTTGAACTCCATGGGCTTCCGCCTCAATTCAACGTAGCTCTTTTGTCGATCCTGAGCAGCTTGGATTCTTTGCTTGATTAGGACGATCTTTTCCGTTGTTTCCTGGATTAATTCCAGACCAGTCAGTTGAGCTTCCCCAACTTCGGCCCAGCACACAGGTGATCAACATTTTTAGCCATAAAGTGCCTCATAAGGTGCGGCCTTTATGCTAGCGTGATAACTGTTGTTATATGAAAACTCGGCTAGTGGCAAATGCTTAACCCATCCTTTGCCAAAATCGATCACGCAAGCACGTAGCATGTCCTCGAGAGTTTGGATAGTTCTCTCGCTCTGGCCGTCGGTTTCTGGATGATACGCAGTTCTCATACTTACATCTGTACCCAAAGCTTTCTGAAATGATCTCTAGAAATTTGATGTGAATCTCCTATCACGATCACAAATGATTGAAACAAGTATTCTGTGTCTTGCTACTATCCTGTTTAGGTACAACCTAGCCAACTTGTCCAATGGATCATTCTCCCTTATTGGCAAGAAGTGAGCAGATTTTGTAAGTCGATCCACAATCACCCAGATGGTGTCAAAACCTTGTGACGACTTAGGAAGCTTGGTGATAAAATTCCATGTAGAATATTATCCCATTTCCACTACGGGTATCTACTGGTTATTACTAACAACCCTGGTGGCCTTAGTGTTCGGAGCCTTGACCTCGCACATGTCAAGCACATGCTAACATAAGGTAGGCAATGTCAGCTTCATGTTTAGCCACCAATATAGCTTCTTCATGTCTTGGTACATCTTTTCATGAACCAGGAATGGATAGAGTATTTTGACTTGTTGGATTCGTCATAATCACGGATCTTAAGTCTCCATAGCAGGGTAACCAGCTCCTGCCGTTTAAGCATAAAGTTCCATCGGCGCGTGGTTCCAACTTCTCTTTGGGTACATCCTTTCTTATCATACCGCCTACATCTTCATTCTTAAGGTTCCCTGGTTTCAGGGCTTCAATTTGAGCTTCTAATATTCATTTGGGAAGATCCAAACCAATGGTCATGACTAAGGTTCGAACCCTGCAATGGCTCAATCCGTTCCTTCCGGCTCAACGTGTCGGCCACTACGTTTGCCTTCCCTGGATGATAACGAATGTTACAATCGTAATCACCTAGCAATTCTAGCCAACGGCGTTGCCTCATGTTAAGCTCCTTTTGTTTGAGAATGTGTTGTAGACTTTTATGGTCGGTGAATACGGTGCATCTGGTTCCGTAAAGATAGTGTCTCCATATCTTTAGAGCAAATACCACTGATCCAAGCTCTAAATCATGAGTGGTGTAATTCTTCTCATGTATTTTTAGCTGTCGAGAGGCATAGGCAATCACCTTCTCTCTCTGCATCAACACAACGCCTAAGCCTTTGTGTGAAGCATCACAATAGACCACAAAGTCTTCGCTCCCTTCAGGCAAAGCCAGAATTGGCGCACTGCACAACTTCTGTTTTATTAATTGGAAAGCGTTTTCTTCCTTTTCACCCCAGTCAAACTTGATTTCTTTCTGTGTAAGCTTTGTCATTGATTTAGCAATCTTCGAAAATCCCTCGATGAACCTTCGATAGTATCCTGCAAGTCCTAAGAATTGGCGGATCTCCGTCGGTGACTTAGGAGATGCCCAATCTTTGATAGATTCTATCTTGGTTGGATCCACATGAATGCCTCTGCTATTAATGACGTGGCTAAGGATGTGTACCTTAGAAATCCAAAATTAACATTTGGAAAACTTAGCATACAACTTCTCTTTCTTAAGCAATTCTAAAATTACCTTAAGATGTTCTTCGTGTTCTTTCTCCTCCTTTGAATAAATAAGTATGTCATCAATGAAAACAATTACGAACTTATCCAAGTAGGGCTTGCATACTCGGTTCATGAGGTCCATGAATACCGCAGGTGTGTTTGTTAGCCCAAAGGGCATAACCTGGAACTCGTAATGACCATACCGAGTTCAGAATGCCGTCTATGGAATGTCTTGTCCTCGTACCCTAAGATGGTGATAACCTGATCTCAGATCTATTTTTGAATAAATACTGGATCCTTGGAGTTGATTAAACAAATCGTCAATCTTCAGAAGTGGATAGCGATTCTTTACTGTCAGCTTATTTAACTCACGGTAGTCGATGCACATCCTGAATGACCCATCCTTCTTTTTGACGAATAAGACTGGGGCTCCCCAAGGTGAGGAACTTGGTCTTATGGAACCTTTGTCGAAAAGCTCTTGAAGTTGTTATGACAATTCTCTTATTTTTGACGGTGCCAATCGGTACGGTGCTCGAGCTACGGGTACGGCTCCTGGATTTAAGTCGATTTAGAATCCTGCTGGTCGAGTCGGAGGAAGACCTGGCAAGTCCTCGGGAAATACTTCAAGAAAATCTCGGACGATTGGTACGTCCTTAATTTGTTTCCCTTCCGACTTGTCCCCCTCTTTCTAGTCGGATATCTGTGCTACAAGACCTGGCATCCTTTCGCCATTTACTCCTGAGCCTTTGAACATGAGATAACGTTCAACCGAGATCCTCTCCCGTCGTTACTCTTGTTACCACAGAACGTCAAGGTTTCATTCCCATAGGGAACTCGAACAAGTTTCTCATCGCACACGATCACGGCGTGACATCTTCTTAACCAGTCCATACTGATAATGACGTCGAAACTACCCAATTCCACGGGCATTAGGTCTATGTTGAACGGATGGTTTAAGAAATTTAGAGTGCAAACCCCGTAATATAGTGTCTATTCTGACTATTTTCCCATCAGCTAGTTCTACATTATAGCTATTATCTAATGGAGTTGAAACAATGTCAACCATGGAACTAAACGTGGTAGATATAAAACTCCTATCAGCGCCAGTGTCAAATGGCGGTTGTTTGAGAGGAATGTACCCGTGACGACATTGAAGTCTGGGTTCCCTGATGCGTTCCCACTCATCCCTGCGTCTCCAACCGTATACACCCAGCCTTGTGCGTTTCCGTTTCCCCCCATTCTTATTCTTCCACTTCGGGCAATCCCTCTTGAAATGCCCTGGTGCTCCACACTCAAAACAACCATTCCCCTTAGGGGCTGCCCCATTGCCCTTCTTGAGTATTAGCAACATTTGTGTTGCCAGTACTCCTGCAATCGTGGGCGAAGTGCCCTACCTTATTGCACTTGTGGCACTTCTGGGTGCACGGGCCATTGTGGTAAAAATGGCACTTGGTGCACTTGGGCAAGTTTTCCCCCGTAAGGTTTCTTCTCACCAGTCCCCATATTGTAGACCCTGGCTACATTCTGCTTCTTGAAGGGTTGTTGTTGGTGTCCATTGTCGTTTCGGGATGAATCATCAGTCTTCCTTTTGTTATCAGACCTTTCCGCATAGGTACGGAGTTTCTGATTCATCAAGTCGTTGGCCAACTCAATGGTCTCATCCAACGTCTTAGGTCTGGCAGACTTGACATTTCCCATAAATGTTATCAGGAAGTCCACTGATGTACTTGTCACCCTTTCTCAGTTTCCTTAGCAATAAACTTGGTACCTATCAGGGTTAGCTCTTGGAAACGTTTAGTGTACGTTGGAACATCGTTCCCTTTGACCTTTAGGTCCCACAATTCGATTTCTTGATTTTCCAAGTCATGGAATATGCTTCAGGACCTAAGGTTCTCATCTGACCGTTTTACCAAGTCAAAGCGGCCCCTAGCAGTATGCAGGTGGTAAACTTCACTTGATTCTTGATAGCACAACCACTGATATTGAACACGGACTCCATCTTTCCAATCTACCGAGTCAAACCGAAAACGCCTTCAGCCCCTTTTGAAGTTCAAAGATTGGCACTTCATGAAGTCGGAGTAAAAACAAGGACGCGTAGTTTGCACATTACTTCGGTTAACCTCGTGTGAACCGTGGCTTTCGTCTCCATTGGGGAAGTTTTGCAGAAAAGGCTGGCCAATCTTAGCTTGAATGGATTCTCTAGTGGCGAGTAGATTCGATAGCGAAGTGTCCTAGGGCGACTAGTGGCAGGTCTCGTCTTTTCGGCTTAGGATAAGATAATGTCAACTTTATAATAGGGTGGAGCAAAGTCTGCTTAGTTGCTATAGTTTCCAATTCGATTTCCCGAAGTAAACACGTTTTACGAATATGCACACAAAACTTTGTTTTTCAAGGATGTAAGTAAAAATGGATTTATTTACAAATGTTACATGGTGACTACTCTCAGCATGGCATTGTCCTTCCTGAATTATACATAGTTGATCAGGCTATGTATAATTTAGGGCTAACGATGCAATGCTCATTTTCATCAAAACTATGTCATGTATAGATTTTTATAAGGTGACAAAATAATTCACAAGATGGACGTAAGGTTGTTGATTAGTAAAAGGGCTCATGCCGTGGGGACAAATTGTCTATGAATCGGTAACAAAATAGTCTTTAAAATTGAGCATGGAAATAACTGATGAGGGACAACGAAGTAGTCATAATAATTTAGTAGATGGTGTGCACAAAAAGTTGAAGTATGATTGACAAGGTTTTCAGAATACCATAATTTGATAAATAATCAGGTTCATTGATTTTTCCCTCCAAAATACTGCATGGTTTTCTTAGTACTACAATCCTTTAATACAAGATAATACATAAATAATGAGACAGAAGCTCTAGAGGTAAAAATCCACGATGACTGATCATGGGTGTCTCAAGCGCCTAAGACTCTCTAGCTCCTCCTGAATCAAACTCAGCTGGCGCTCTATCTTTTCACGGGCATGTCTCTCACGGTTACGAGTAATCTTCTCGATTGCCTCCGTAGTCCTAACCCTAGCACGCAATGAAGCATTTTCTGCCTCTGCAATGTCTAACCTAAATTTTAGAGCCATCACCTCCTCCTGTATGGGCACTCCTACTAAATGCTCCTGTATGCCTCGTATAGCCTCCCCGTGCTGGGCCAGTGTCCTCACAACGGTCGCTGCAGGAAAAGCGACTACAACGACAAGCTCTGGGTGAATGATATCCATCCTGATATTGACCGGGTCCCCAAGATTCTCCTCAGCAAAGAAAAGGAATAGTGGGTGCAGCCATGACCTGCACAAGCAAAAGTTTATATAAATCGTCTTTATATGAAACCCTGCAGGATGCGTGTAGTATGAAAGATAAACACGATGCAAGGTGATGCATGGTGAATGAATATGCACATATGTCAGAGATGAAAGACCTGACATGGCGAAGTTGAATGTATCATGGCAGGAATGGACGATGGTATGAAATGAATGATGGTATAATATCATATAAGATTGTTTTAGAACATACAAGCTTATCGTATTACTTCATCTTAAAGAATGTTTTAGTATTTATATAATAACCTTTATATAAATAATTGTAGAGTATGTGTAAAAGAATGTAACTCATCTTTGCATATATGTGTAAGGCCCTCATAGCGATGTACGTATTATAATATGAACACGTATATGAATCATGTAAGCATCTAGTAAAACTTAACTAATGCAAACAACTAGTGAATCATGTATGTCCCGTGAAAACCCCTTTTGTGAAAACAGTGTTTGAAAAAAAATAGTTATAGTCTAGACAAAAACTTTTGACCTAGTTCTCTATAACCTTGGCTCTGATACCAATCTATAACACCCCCAAATCTGGGTCGCAACGGAATGTTGAATATCCGAGGGCGTTACTTTATAGTTCAATAGCACAAGATATGAGAACGACCACTAAACGTGTCGTTTGAAAAAGATACATTGGATTAACAAAATACTTGTTTGTTACATAAGCCCATGGCTTCAAATTGTTCAACAATATATATAAAGATTCTGGTTTATAACAATTGTCCCCAAAATGTAATAAGACCCCAAATCTTAGATGTTGACTCTTCAATTATTGACTTCCAATGTATCATCGCACCTCGTGCCTTATTGACCTGAAAAGCATGCTTAAAACGTCAACATAATGTTGGTGAATTCATAGGTTTATGTAAATCAATTGTAGGACCGCAAGATTTCCCCGTGGACATGCATCCCATGCAACCATCACAAAAAGTAATTACGGTTTCCTAAGCTCATGACACCGAAGCTCGACGTATATGAATGCAATAAAATGCCAACAAGTGTCCGTGAATGATGTGCTAACCCTGCAACATCCCAAATCCGACATGGTATACGTTCGTTCCCGGTGATAGCTAATCACCCGAACGGGGATTGTCAATCCCAAATAGATCTATTTATAACATTCGCGCTCACATAATGCAATTAACAATTACATCTATGCAATTAACAGTTCATGATGATGGACATAGTGGGTTATAGTTACTTAGGCAAACACGTAATCATAGTATAAAATGTACACTTGCGTCCAATTTGTAAAACAAAGCATGTTCTCACCCCAAAGATGTAAATAATTGTAAAACATGGGGCTATGAACTCACCTTAGTAAATAGTCCTCTGAAAATGATAATAGATATCCAAGTATGAATCACACCGTCAAATACCTAAGTAAATACGGACAGTCTTAGTCTACAAGTTTAGGCTAAAGACTTAATGTATAAGCTATAACAATTTGCTAGTTTATATATACTGTTATCACTTGTGTGGTGGTGCACATATTTAATGTATTTGAAATTTCTTGATGGCTCTTGGGAAAATATACGACTTCACGTGTCCTATTATACGTACAAAAGTTATTAATAAATATTCGTATTTATTAAATCGTGGATTAACCGGCATATTATCCGAAGATTCCTCGCCCGATATGTTAAGGGTTCATCAAGTTCTATTGTGTTTATGAAATAACCCCTAGGTTTTCCATAATCACAAAACAGCCCCTGGGTTTATAAAATATGTACAACGTTATATTTCAAACCCTTAAGTTTCCATACTTACACTTCTAGTCCTCCAACTTTACACAATTTACACTTTAGATCCTTATGTGTTTAAAACAGCCCCTAACATTTTAGATGTTACAAAAACAGTCCCTAACTATAAGGAATCTGGTTTTGACAGTTTTAACCCCTCTAGTTTGTAATTTACATGTTTAGTCCCTTAACTTTGTGAAAATTGCATTTTAAGTCCACTTGAGGTCTAACAAGTGACAACAAGCTTCATTAAGCTCCAATAAGCAAGCCCAACTGTTTTGGCTCATAAATAAGCTCGAATGAGCTTATTTAAGCTTATTGGGCTTATTGGGCCCGTTAAGGCCCATTAAGCTATTTAACGGTCCAATTAAGTTTCTAAAGGTACAAAAGCACTCTTTAAGCTTGTTTAAGCTAAAAGAAGCTGTTTGGGCTTATTAATAAGCTCGGATGAGCTTATTTAAGCTTATTGGGCTTTTCGGCCCAATATCAACTCGAATTAAGCTTCTAAGAGTTCAAATGGGTTTTCAAGAGTGACAGTGACTTTGGTTAGGCTCAATTAAGCTACTCTAACTGTTGGGCTTATAAATAAGCTCAGACGAGCTTATTTAGACTTATTGGGCTCGTTAGCCCAATTAGCTTAACCCGATTAGCTTCCTAAGGCCCATTAGATTTTTCTAAAAATGTTTATCTTGTTTTTCTAGCTTCAATAAGCTCCTTAAATTCTGTTTCAGTTGTTCTTAGCTTATGGCTTATTCTATAAGCCAATAAGCTCCCAGAAATAGGCTTTTGGGCCCATTTTGAACCCGGTAAGGGTTGTACATGTTTAGGCTTGCTCACATTAGGTCCATTAGCATATTTAAAAGTACAAAAACTCCCATTAAGCTCATTTAAGTTTAATAAAGCCGTTGGGTTGATTAATAAGCTCAGATAAGCTTATTTTAGCTTATTGGACTTGTTAGCCTAATAACTCCACCCGTAAGCTTACGTTTGGCCCATTAAGCGCTTCCGACCAATATGGTTTATGTTTTTAGTTTCAAATAGTATTGAAAATATTGGATAAGTAGTTTCACCATATTGGCTTAACCCATAAGCCAATAAGCTACGGAAAAAGGGCTTTTAGGCCCATTAAAGATCCAGTAAGGGTTTTGAGGGTGTGACTCATCTAACCTATGCCCATACGCGTTTGAGGCCTTACATAAGTCCATAAACCCTTCCATGACTTATAAATAAGCTATTAGAGCTTATTCGAGTCGTTGGGCCTGTTATTGGGTGATAAGTAGTTTTATATACCTAAAATATATCACAATATAATATAAACCTAAGGGCAATTAAGAAAATTACCAAGTTACCCTTGATAAAATTCACTCTCAAAAATATATATAATATAATATAAAATACGTATATTTAACCGGGCAAATATGATCACCCGGGTCGTTTCTCCAACAACTAGTGAAATTGAATCCTCGTTTAAGTCCGGATTATGATTTGAATAAGAAAATAGATGATTTGATAAGCTATGATTACTAAATAAAAAGCAATAATTTAAAATTAAACAATTAAAGGCAATTAAACATTTAAAACGATTAACGGGAAACAAATATAACGCGACAAATAAGCAAGTAAACTAATTTTAACCCCTAAAAATGTAAACTAAAATTATAAACCTAAGATAGGACAAAAGAAATTTTTAGGAAAAAGAAAAACATTTTTTTGATTATTTTTGAATTTAATATGAATTTAAAACTAATTAAATCTAATTAAATCTATAAAAATAGCAAATTAAGTACTAAAAATTTGGAAAAATGATTTTTAAGCTTAGAAAAGTCTAAAATATTATAAAAGCAAAGAAAACTATTTTAAACTATTTTTATTATTAAAATATGATTTTTCTAAAATTTAAACTAATTAAAAATATAAATTAATAAACTACATAAAATGAAGTCTAATAATTTTATAAAATTTGCACTAAATAAAGGAAATGTGCAAAATTTTCTAAAATAATAGCCAAATTTTTATCTTTTTTATAAAAGTTTAATTAAATATTAAAAGCTAAACCCTAATATTAATAAAATTAATAAATTTAAACAAAACTTAACAAAAGACTTAACCTAAAGCTAATTATGAAATCTAGATGGACTAACGGTAGCAAAGATACTAACTGAGAAACAATTTAAAAACTAAAAATTACAAAATAGTCCTTGAGGCCCTAACGACTTCAAATTTTATTCCAAAAGCCTTTAAATATGTTGGAGAACAAAAGTGCTTTTAGGAAAAACTCCAAGAGAGAAGGTGTAGAACTGATTTGCGAGAACAACTTTAATGAAGACTTATTATCTAAAAGCCACAAATAAGCTCATTAAGAGTTAATTATCAGCTGACCTCTGAAAGTGGGACTTAAACCTTGGTTTTAGAAAATAAGCTATAAAAAACTCAAAATTAGTTCAAAATGTAAAAGGAAAGAAGTTCTAATGAGCTTATGGTATGCTTAATCTATAAATGAAAAGAAATAAATGCTTAAACTACTTTTAAGCTACTGAAATTGATCATGAACTAAGCAAACTCAGAAAATAAGCATTAGACAAATTCATTTTAAGGTAAAATTCTTAAAAAGCTTTTATACTTGAATAATAGCTAAAGGAATTATAGAAACTACTTTTAATACTAACTGTTTAAGCTATAAAACTCAAGAAACTTAAGCAATTATAACACAGTTTAAGAAACTACTAATTTTACCTTCTATTTTTGGTAGCTTTTGGCTTTTTGGTGAATTGGACGAATCATTATCCTAGGTAAATAAGATGGAAATGAATGTTTAAGTACTAATCTATTTTAAGTCTATTACGTGACTATAAAATACTAAAAGTTAGCTACTAATCCTAAAGTTGTTGGCTTAATTAGGTTACTTCTTAGAATCAGCAGTTACTAACTTTTTGTTAGTACTGAATGGTGCAATTGCAGTAGTACACAAGACAATGAGTGCAGGCTTATCCTAGTGACTTCCTTTACCTTAACCACAATCAAATTTGTGTGTAGAAACTCATGCAAGCAAAATACAAAGCTTAAGGGCTTTGGGATCAAAATGCCACAAGAATAGCATAGGAATAATGTACCCTGGTTGCTGGTGTGAACTCATTATAAACATTATTACTTTAAAACTCAAACTATCTTATGTAAATCTTTTTAAAACTTTTTATAATTTGAAATACTCAGCTGAAAAATTGTTTTTTACTCTTGGTTTGTTTGACTTTTTGTGGTCATATGAGCTTAAACCTAACACCCATTTCAGATATATGGTTCGTTAGAAAAGCTTTCTAAAATTTAATATATAATATGATCTCTTGATGGCCAGATGATTTTAGCTTAAAACTAAACTTAATTAACCTTATTTTTAACAGCTAAAATTAAGATTCATTTAAGATCTAAGCCTAGTTTAATTATTTTTTGATTTTTTAGGTTTTTGATATAGCAATAAACAAAAACTATGATTTATCTATGAAAAGTAATAACAGATTAATAGTATAATCTTAAGCAAAAATTTAAGAGATGATGAACAAGAACTAATAGAAGATTAAATAAGCAAATAGCATTAATAGACTAATGAAGCAAATTAATACTTATTCTTAGCAAGAAGTAAAAATGACTTACAAATTCCCCTTGCTCAAACAATGAGGTCCAATTATGGCAGCTTATCAAGCTCCCTAGCTCATTAATAAGCTTTGGTTATAATACAATGGGTCGTTCCTCCTTTGTTTACTCCCCTTCCAATGCTTTTATCAAATATAGTAAGGTAAGTTAACAGGTTTTAATGCATTTAAGTAATTTAATCCAATTAGATCTTCATGAGTTTAGAGACTCATTGAGAGCTTTTGAGCTTATTAAATGTTATTGTGGTGTTATGAGTAAAAAAGTTGAGAAAAACTTTTTAGAAATGAAATTAGATGCTTATGACATTTTAAAACTAAACTTTTATTAATAAAAACTGAATATACATTATCTTATAAGGAAATTACACTCTTGAGGAAAGAATTTAAGCTATAAAACATTGAATTAAGCTAAAAACTAACTAGGTGAAAAAATTCTCTCTTGTGTGTGAACTGTTGAGGGCTATTTATAGATGAACAAAGAACCTTTTAGCCCCTTGCCTTCATCAGTCATCCACCTTTGATCTTACTTTCATTTTTGATCTTTGTTTTTGGCCATTGGATCACTAATAAAACGTGGACATAACACGGATTGCAACAGTGGCAATCGTTGAGGACTCACTTGTGCTTCTTTACTGAGTGATTTAGTACAAAAACCCACATATACTTGTGCTTCTTCCATTGATGACGTGTTCTTCCTTTTGAGTGAGCTAATGAGGACTTGTGATATGACTAATCTCTCCCTTCTATCTTGCTTAGGAGCTCATTAATTGACCAATTTGTCCTTTGATTTTGAAAAGCCCCTTGTTTTACCCTGGCTCGTGAGATGTTAGTGACGATGAATAGTAAAAAAAACTTCGCGACTATTTTTTTGACAGTTTAAACTGTTATGCATTTGGGATTATTACACAATTGGTCTTGTCTTTCTTTCCCTTTTTTAGTTATAAAACAATTTTTGAAATGCAAAACTAGGCACTTATGGTTTTATTAAGGAGTAATGGGCTAGGCTTAAGTGGGTTTTGGGCCAATGGATCCGGTAGTGAGGTATTTTAGGGAATTTAAGGGCCCATTAGTTTGTAAGGGCCCAATAGTGGGTGAGGGGTCATTTTTAGACATTTATGAACTTCGAGGGATGGAATTGGGTGGAAATTATTGTGAGGTTTCGATTTGTAGTGGTTGATTTTTGGTTGGACCATTGTTGATTGGATTTGCTGAGGGCTGTTGACTTTTATGCTTTTGCTTCCGGCTTTTGATCACTCTTTTATAGCTTTTTGATTTCGTGTCCGTGCTTGACCATTTTTATTCTGTTTTATTGTGATTTTGATATTCCGTCACCTGCTCACACAAAACACAAATTCGCAAGGCATTGTTTTGCCATTGTTGCGTTTCTTATTAATTATTATGATTGTATTCTTTTGTTTTGGTATCGTTTTTATTGGGTTATTTTAAGTACAAATGGATATGTGTATTTTAACGAATCAAAATTCCCATCTAAACATTGTTGTGTCCTCACGCGCAATATCACATGCCTTTTAAACCAAATATCTATAAATTCCCCAAACTAAAACCTTTGAAAGTAGCAAAGATTTTTGTTGAGAGTGTTAAGAGATCACAGAGTTTTTAAAATCACCCGATTCCCATTTTCAAAGTTTTTTCTCCTTTTTATGATTTCTTCTTGATTAATTGACTACGCTATCTACAACTTATTTGTGTTTCGACCTAATGTATTGTTTTCTTTACTCATGGTAACTTTAAGGATCATAGACTCAAAATGCACTATTAAGTGTCTAAAAGATAACTTCATCATCCCCGATTTTCACTTGATCCCATGCTAAACTTAAAAACAAGACATTGTTATATTACAAGTCATGACACGAACACTACTCATAATACTAATTGTTACTTATTTTTCCTCCCGCAAATCCTACTTTTGTAATCTCAGAGTTTATTAAGTCTATACCCGAAGGCTCTTTAAGACTTGTTTTCGCATACTATTTCATTCCTAAATAAAGCGTAACGGTTAAGAACGCCAAATAACATGGGCTCATAGCCTTTTCAAAAGAGCAAATGTCATCAAGATTATAAGTCACATCGAGGCAATAAAATTTGGCTTTTATTAGGCTATTAAGCAAGGACTTTCATGTAATTTACCGTAGGCTCTTTATGACCATGAATGGGACCATCTCATTGCACCATATACCCTTAGGCTCTTTAAGGCACAAAGTAAGACAAAAATTAAGCAACTTTATTTATACCTCAGTCCTTTAGAAGGCTACAACATCGGCCACGCCTCCGACAAGATATAACAAACATATTTCGACTTCGGTGACTTCCTCGACCTTTTAGAAGACTGTAACATCGGTTGTGAGCCGGCAAGATACAACAAACTTTTATCAGTCTCGGATTTTTATTGAATTCTACTTATCCCATATACCCTAAGGCTTTTTAAGGAATAAGCTATATGTATTTTGTTATGATTACATTTTTCTTATGCCAAATTAAGTATTTCCTGATTGTGTTCTCATCCTTAATACAAAAGGAAATATATAAAATTCTATTAGGCTAATTATTAACCAAAAAACCATACAACTTATTTTTAAACCTTTCTATATAAAGGGGAAACAACTAATGGAGTAAAAAATAACCACATTAACACTTATGAGCTTGAAAGAAAACCAATATTCTTCGTTTTATGTCATGATTATAAATACCACTATCATTCATGTTCTTCGCCAATTTTAAATCTCTAAGAAAGAAAATTCGCGAACACTTAGCCTATTTAAAATTCACAACTTGATATTTAGGAATTACTTAAGATTAGCACAATTCTTACATTTATTAACGATTGTTTCAAGTTTAAGGCATGTTTAAAGTATATATGAGACTAGCACAACTATATTCATTAATTGTTAAGTGAGAAAGCTAGAAAATCTACCAAGTAATATACTATCGGATGTCAAAAATTATTCATATTATTACCAACGGAAGACCTACATTTTTGTCTTTACATTTTTTTTTCTAATGATAAATAAAACTTAATAATTTAAATTTTTGTTGCTATTTTGTCGGGGGGGAAAAGGGTACGTAGAGAACAAAAACAATAGCAAGCAAATCAATCGTAGATTCCTTACCCAAACATAAAACGAAACATTTCTCAATGTTTAAAAGTAGGGTCTCTACGTAAATAATCTAAGCCGTTTATGGAGGTTGCATTGAATAACGTTAATACGATATGATGAAGGATTTGGTTCTCACCAAATTTATTTACATATCTAAGGATGTGAAGCTCGAAGTAGAATGGGACAATTCAACCGGTCACGAGAGGTTCAAAAGAATTTGTTGGTTTTGATCGCAAAAATCACAACAAACAAACATCGAGAAATCGGAAAGAGTACAAGCCTCTCTCAACACAACACATTTGATAATAGAAAATAGAAAGAAAATAGAAAGGATAAGCATGGGGTGAACTCCCACGAAGCGGCTTGTTTTTGATCACCGAGTCGCAAGCTCGACTCGATCCCTGAATTTAGTTGTCCTTAGGGAAAGTCTGGAGGTCCGGAATAACCAATGGTGGTGTATCCCCTCCATAGTAGTGCTTAAGACGGTGGCAATTGACTTTGAAACTCGAACCATCAACATGAGACAACTTGGCAGTGCCATAAGGATAAACTTTGGTGATTGTGAAAGGTCCGGACCATTGGAATTTAAGCTTTCTAGAGAAAATCTTTAATCGGGAGTTGAAAAGCAAGACTTGATCACCAACATTGAAGATTTGGTTCTTTATCTTGGAATCGTGTAGTTTCTTTGTCTTCTCCTTGTAGATTAGCGAATTCTCATAAGCTTGATCACGAAGTTCGCTAAGTTCATTAAGCTGAAGCTTTCGATGATCGACCGCGGTCTTGAGATCGAAGTTGGCATGCTTAAAAGCCCAATATGCTTTGTGTTCTAGTTCGCCGGGTAAGTGACACGCTTTTCCATAGACTAACTTGTACGGAGTGCATCCAATTGGAGTCTTGTAAGCGGTTCTAAAAGCCCATAATGCATCATCTAGTTTGTCAGACCATGAGGCACGGTTTTCTCCGACCGTCCTCTCCAAAATTCTTTTGAGACCTCAATTCGTGACTTCAACTTGACCACTCGTTTGAGAGTGGTAAGGAGTCGAAAGACGATCGGTGACACCATATTTTAACATGACTCTTGTAAACTTATCGTTACAAAAATGGGTCCCATGATCGTTTATAATTGCTCTAGGAGCACCGAATCGGGAGAAAAGGGATTTTAAGAACTTAACAACTACTCTACATCATTGGTGGGGAGCGCCTTGGCTTCAACCCATTTGGAAAGATAGTCGACAGCTACTAGAATATATTTGTTTCCTCTAGACGACGGAAAAGGTCCCATAAAATTGATACCCCATACATCGAAAATTTCACAAACTTGGATTGCATTTTGAGGCATCTCATTACGTTGAGAGATTTTGCCTTGTCTTTGACATGCATCACAAGATTTGATCAATTCGTAAGCATCCTTATAAATGGAAGGCCAAAAGAATCCGGCGTCAAATACTTTCCGAGCTGTGATATTAGCACTATGATGGCCCCCGGTGGGTCCTTCATGACAAGCCTTGAG